>LPNX010410372.1:32349-228225 GCA_001517045.1 Pseudotsuga menziesii
ATCCCTGGTACACACTCAAAGAAGAACATGTTTAGTATGCTGCCAAAACCAAAGTTTCTCACCTTTCCCATCTTGCAATAACTGAGCTGTTGTTTCATGTTGCTCAACAGCGTAGTGCTCCAGTCATACACTATGGGTATCATACACTCCACCACATAGAAAATCAGTGGCCGAAATGCCTGGTGGAGTGAAGATATTCTAGATATCCTTCCTAATGGAAATAGTATGGCCTTCAATCCCAGAACCTGGATCAAGTTTGTCAGGAAATCAGTACACAACAATGTACTAATCAATAGTCAATCCACCTCCTAGCCCGCAAGATCGCAGATTTACCACCTCTCCTCATCAGGATAATCTAGTGATAAAGTATATGTCCTCAACTTCTATGCTGAGTGACATCCCATCAATGTGAAAAGACTCAGAGTTTGGATCCAAATAATCCACTAGCATATGGAGGAGTCTTGGTTTGGCCCTCAGGCTTCCAAGACACCAAAACTTATACAAACCACACGCATGTAATGCTTGTTGGTCCATTAAATTGCCTTGCATGGCCTCTTCCACATCACCATCTTCCCTCTCCCTCCACTCTAATACCATCCTGCACAAAAAACAATAGTTTTTATTATTATTTTCCCTTGAAAACCTCATTTGCGACTGTTTGCAAAATAGCCGCATATGTACGCGGGTTTGGGTGTTTTTTTCGCATATGGCCAACCCTATACGTGGAAAAAACCCCAATACCTGTGTGGCCTGAAATAAACAATTTAGGATGGCTTAAAAAACTAAATAGACCATGAAAACTTAAAATTTTTGCATGAAATAGGAAGAGGAGGACATGAGGAGTTACCTAGATCAAATGGTGTTGAATTTCGCCTGATGATGCTCCCAGAATTTGCGTTGGAAGTTTTGAGCTCAAATGGGTAAAAATTTCAAATGATATGGAATTTTTTAATTTTTTACTATTTATAGAATTTTTTTGAAATTTTTTACCCACTTTCTATAGTTTTGACCATTTCTGACCATTTTGGACCGTTTTGGACTAATTTGATGATGTAGGAGTCCATTTTGAGCGCGGTTTGACCGTGGTTTTGACCCGTTCGTGCCGATTTTAGGTATTATGTCTAAACTAGCATATAGGTTAGGTTTTACATTCGTTTTCACTTTGCATGACCTTATGACTATTTCATTATAACCTTAGGTACGAACCCATTCTATCTTGTCATGGAACCTTCTTGTTGCTTTTAGAAGTGACATGATGTGAATGGTAGAGCTTGACCATACATGGGTGCCCTAGTTAGCTCCTATTTTTCATTTGGTGCCCATGTTGATATTTTTCCTTTAGGGTGGGGGAGTCCTTTGTATAGTACCACCATGAATTTGTGCAAGAGCCTCATACTCCTCTTGATCTTTTTGTTGGCCTTTTCCCGAGGACTCCCTTATGTCAAGTTGTAATTGCATTATCATGAGTTTTTCTTGCCTTATTGAGCCTTATGCTAGCTTCCCTGACTTTGATTATTAGACATATATCCCAATATTGTCTCATGTCTAGCCACGCAGAGCCATTTTACATATCTTTTGCAGCTTGATTCCCCATTTTTACCGGGAGGGGATGTTCCCTCGAGTGTCGTTATCCTACACATGTTTCCTTGAATTGAGCATAAGTATGTTCTGCTGCTTGGAACTAGTTTGTTTTCCCCTTAACACTTGTCTCCTCCTAGTTTGTAACTATAAAGCACTTTTATTCTTTTTCAAGCTTTTCAAAATATTTGAAAAAGTCCAAACAAATAAAAAAACCATAAAGCTGGACCGAAAAAGATGTTAGCTTTGGTAGCGATCGAGTCGTGTCACCTTCGAACAGAGCATTGTATATCTCATCTTTTGGTTGGGTTAATAGTTTGACTTTAGGAGCTATACTCGTTTCTCTGAGTTTACCTCCACCGACTGGTTAAGCTTCCAGTCTCTATGGAGCCTCTATCGATGCCTCTTGTGTCTCAAATATGTCCCAGTTTTGTATATTGAGTCTATGCTACCTACATTCAGTCACCATTTTCCTTTATGCTCTTGTTCGAAGGAAGTTGAAGCCTGAGTCAGCCATTCCTTAGTTTTCTTGACTTTGCATGTCGGCCATTCCTGGTATTATTACTGGTTCATGCACATTTTGATCAAGTCCTTCCACATTATATAGCTTTGTTGAGTACCTTGTGTTGGATGATGGGGGATGCATTAATGCCCTCCTTCTAGTGGATTTCATCCCATCGACTTCAGATCATTTATTATGGAATAGGAGTCTAGAGTCATTTGAGTTCCTTGAGACTTACGGTCATCGATGGTAGGTTCTCTTGCGATAAACAGTTTTGGGAATACATTAATGTCCTATGATCGATAGATTCTTTTAAGTGTTCGACCTCAACACATTTCTTCACACTTGTTAGATTGCACTCTAGTAACTTGATTCCCATTTTCATTATCGATGGGTGATCTCGCATCTATTAACGGTATACATCAATGACCAGTAATCAGACAATGGACTACTATGTTCGACCTCGACAACTATATTCACATAGTATGACATGTACTTGTAACGGTTTGTGTAGAATACTTTATAGATTGGTGGCATTTCTGATATGCTACCTCCTTGATCGTGCCAGTGTTCATGAGATTTCATCTCTCATGAATTGATTCCAGTGTATGTCAGATATCTTCAACCATTATGGAGATGTTGATCCATTGTATATCCTCATATTTCATGGAGATCATGATCCTTTGTATATCTTCATCATGGATATTCTGATCTATCTATATTGTACGTGGCGATGACCACACATGTCATATTTTGTATCATGCCTATTCATGGCCATTGTCCTCTTATGTATCCCGGACTACTGTATGTACTTGCACTCATATGCAAAGATATTTGTACTATATTGTTGGATGGCTGGTTCTTCCACCTAGTTCTTCATCACTCCACTTCTGGGATGGAATTATAATGTATTTCGGCCATCGTATCACCCCTCTGACCTCACACATTAGGGGGAATCTTTTACAGCTAAGTTTACCACACATGGTAGATCACACATTTATGGCCTTCTCTGTCCCTTTGCAGACTCTTTGGACCCCATGGACTATTTTTGTATCTTTGATGTTTCCAAGATCATCCCTAAAAACACCTGTTATTTGCCATATGTGACTTTTAAACCCATTCTCGCGTATATATGCGGATATAACCCTTAAACCCACGTACATTGGGATGTGTGCAAAAGGCCAAAGATTTTTGGAGTTTTCCTTGATGTGGATCCGAGTCACTTGTCTCTTGGCCTTCCATATGCCTTGAGATCGCTCGGATTTGACCTTCCATTACCCCATTTAAGCACTATATAAGGAACCCTTTGGATACATTGAATACGAGGAATTGAAGAGCAAGAAAACTATAGTCCATTATTGCCGTAGCCTATACTTGAGTCTGCATCCCTTTGTCCCTTGGAGCACTTGGTGTTCTTCTGAATATTTCCTTTGCTTGTGAGCTTGCTATCGAGAGATAGAGGATTGAGGTGGTGGAGGCCTAGGTGGAGGACTCAGTTTCTCCAGTTCGCAGACATGCCGACAGAGGTTGTCATTCTTGTAATCTCTGATTTATATTAATAGAAATATAATTTATTGTCCAATTATGTGCATTTAAATGAATATTGAATCCGTGGATGATTTTAATTGCTCATACATTATTTATTATATATGATAGAGTAGGTATAACACCATTATATAGCATTCCTGTCTTGTTTGCTGATTGTTGAGAGAGCAAATTGATAACACAAGTGGGATTGGAAAAGCTCAACGTGGATCTACATCAATCATCCGGAATAAGGTATGTTTCGAGATCCTTTAGTGTTAGATATTTTATTTCTCTTGCATATTGGGAAGGGAATGATTTATGTGGTTACTCTATCTGTTGTGGTACACCCCAATCCATAGGAAGTTTTCTCCGTAACAACTTCTCCTTTCTTTGAGAAACCACACTCTTGAATCTAGCCTTCTTCATTTCCTGAATTCTTTCCGGAGTAGGCATTTCACCATATAAGTTGGAAAGGAGGTCCTTCTCATAACTGTAATATGTGGCTTGTTTCCAATGTTGGTTTGATAAAGGGTAGGTTTGGCCTACCATGTACACTTGATCAGACTCGCTTGACATTGTTTCCTGATTACTAACCTCGGGAAGACCATGTTCCATAACTTGGTTTGCAACATAACAAGTGTTTTCTTGGTGAAATTGTTCACAAGGTCTACACCATGGAATTACTTCTTCTACCATGTTAGATGAGTCTAACTGGTTTGGAATCCTAGGTTCTTGTTGAGGAGCTTTCTTTTGATACATCTGATTCTGTTTAGGCTGAAAGTTCCTAGGTCCATTATTTCTTTCCATTGTGATTATTCTATTTTGCATATGATTCATTTGTGTAGAATGATTTGCCATAAGTTGGTTTTGACTAGTAACCAAGTTTTTTATCATGTTTGTCATATTTTACATGGGATCCTTAGAAGTTCCCTTTTCTTCTGATTCGGCGGCTTTACCCTTCTCTTTGTTGTAGGAAGTGTTTCCCCTAGTGTAACCTAGAATGTTGGACTTGCCTGAAGACTGCATATTCTTTTCTATTTTCTCGACCAATTCCTGAGCAGTTTTTAGATCGGTCGGCTCTTTGTCTCTTAACTGGTACCTCAAATCACCAATGAAATCTTTGATGTAGGATATAAGGATAGAGGCATCTTTTGGCTTGATTTCTTTAGGGAGGTATGCAACCACACGCCTGAATTTAGTGTTAAATTCATCCATGGTTTCATTCTCCATCTTCTTTATGCTATGAAGGGTAGCAAGTAGATGTCTTGGTTACTTCTTTTCTCCATATTTATTCTTAAAAGCATCCTGGAATTCACTAAGAGTTTTATATGAATTATCATCTAGGTCGAGGTACCATTCTCCAACATCATATTCTAAGGATAGAGCAAAGAGATTCACTTTGACATCGTCATGATCATGGGAAACTTCATTGAAGTAACTGACCAGGTGCTTTTCAAACTTTCGGAGGTGAGACTTGGCAGTGATGGAAATATTGCCCTGAAATATGGGGAGCTTCTTGATAGCATCATTTGGAATGGCATGGGGAGCACCTGCTATTTGAGAAAAGTCAAGGGGTTTGAATAATTCCATCATTTCTTGATATTGGTGGATATGACTCTCTACAAATATGTGATGGATACCATAAGAGGGATTGGTATCCTAATTCTTCAATGTTTCTACTAGAAATCTGCCTATTCAATATTTTTCTAATAAATATTTTGAGATTAGGGAGAGGATTGAATAATTGTCAGCGGTTTCTTTAGGTAGAAATTCTTGGAGAGATGTTAGATAGTGGAGTCGCCAGATGGATCGAGTTTTAATTTTTATGTTTTTTAAAGACAAGATCAATCAATTTTTTTTTATATCTTTTTAGTTGTTTAGAAAAACGTTAAGCTAAGTCGTACTCAGGAATAAAAATATTTATCCCCGGCAACGGCGCTAAAAAGTGTTTCTTCCTTTCACACACCTGGGGGGGGGGACGTGGCAGAAATATTCAAGCCACTCGGTGTGCCCTTGGGGTCAAGTATTGAGTCAAGGTTGTCACCTTGTTCTTGACTCCTCCATTTAGGCTCAACTCCTAATGAAGCCAAGGGGGGTAGACCCTATTAAGTTACTAAGGCAAAATTATTTAGTATGATGATTTTAAACTGAATGAGTTACTTAAGAGTTTGAGATTTAACCATAAACAACCATATATGACAAGATACAAAAATGAACACACAAAAGCACAATGCTGAGACACAATATATATAGAGAAAGATAATAGCCAGTGCCTTAGAATAGAGTCATAAAATATTCAATGTACTTGCATGTGCTTGGAGTGAATGTTTTATGATTGCCTCTTGGTACGTTTTAAGTTAATGTGAAATATGAGTTGATTAAAATTAGGTGAGGGGGGGACTCTAGATATACCCGAGAGTACTTGGAGTATGTCCAAAAATAAACCTTCACGGCTACCCACAAGGAATATGTGGGCTGAATGGAGTCTCTGAGACTATTGTTCATAATGCACCCAAAGGTGTAACAGATATTGGTGCCTTGAGGTCACTTTTCACGAGTTCTTGCTTCCTTTGGGTATTTTTCCACCGCTTACGGTTTGATCGAGACGTTGGATTTTCTCCTCATGGTGGTTGATTAGGTAAGGTGAAGACTAATTAAACTATTCACTCATGTTTATTTTGATGCAGCTTAACTGATTGAACTAACCACATCCAAGTATAGAGCATACACACCAGATTCTTGTCAATTTTAGTGAGTTTTAAAGGATGTGTTTTCTAAGAAAGAAAAACCCTCCAGGAACCTCTTTCGGTCGAAATGGACCTCAATCAGGTAATTAAGGAGTGGGTTGATTTTAGAACAATTATTTACATAAATTAAAGATAAGCAACAAACATAAACAAGTCACAAGTTTTCTAAGTATTCCTACCATGCATCTCTTTCCCCTTGCGGGTCAATTGGGAAGTTGTGGGGTAAGTATTCAAGTTACTGTGATAACGTAATATGGAATATATGATAAATTAATCAAATCATGTTATTATGCATGAATTAAACTAATATAAATAAAAAAGAAGTAATACAATGCGAAAAACGACAAAAAGGCACGAATCCCCCCAAGGGGGATGGGGAATGGGCTCGAAAGAGCCTATTCAGAGAATTTTTTTATTATTTGTTGTTAAAATATCAGTAAAATGATCTGAATCCTCTTGGTTCTTATATAGGATGAAACCAAGATCTTACAACTTTCCCAAAATTTAAAATTTACAGTCAAAGGGGAGCCCCCTAGGGGGATTTGAACGATCCCAAAGCCACTTTCGAACAGCAGCTTCTTTTACTTCAGTTATTCCTGCTAAAATATAGCGATAATTTTAGAATAAAATATTCCCAAAATAAATTTGGAAGTAACTTTGGGTCAGCCTACTTTAAACCAAACAAAACTAAGTTAAAACTAGCTAAAACGGTGAAAAAGTAACCAAGGAAAGCAAGCTTTCCTTGGGATATTGGATTTTTGTTTGGGAAGCCAATGAGATATGAACTTATTTCTGGATTTAATATTTTTAAAATAGAAACATAAATCTAACGCATGGAACCTATGGATTTTCTTTAAATTGCCATTCAAAATGGACGAATCCCTTGAACTAGATCTAGAATGCTTAATGAGACCTTTTAGAATTGAGATCTAGATTATGAGCTTTGAAATAATATATATATGTAATTTTTAATTTAATATGACAGATATAAATGATAACAAAGCTTGTAACGAAAGAAACTAGGTAAGATTCAGATTTTTATAAGGAGGAAGAGAGAGAAAGAGTGCTGGAAGTCTTGAAGATCAACTGTGGAGATTTCTGGTGGAATGTCGAGGGACTATGCATTTGAGAAAGTTTTGGATAAAGTGAGGAATCAAGCTATATCAGCACCTTCTCTAAGCTAGGAACCTACAACTGAATCCAAAGACTTGCCAAAATGCTTGTGAGATCCAGTTGATACATAAACAGAGATTTCAGAATAGCATGCATATAAACTTATAAACATGTTGAATCTAAATCTCTAAACATGCATCAAAAGGAAAGAGATGGCCAATAAACTTATTAAAAAACTCCTTTCCTATCAAGATCATAATAAACTTATTATCAATCTTTAGCAATGGATCTACAAACAATTAGCAAATTATGAACATAGATATAGGTTACCTTAGTAAAACATGGCAATGCTCATCCACACATACAATAACATGAAACCATCTTTCCTCCAAAGCTTCTCTTTATTTCAAATGAACAATAACAGGAGTACAATAGCAACAACACCTCAATCCCAGTTCTAACTAGCTTGGAATAGGAAAACCGAGCTTTATTTATAAAAATAACAGGAGATCTAGCCCAAGGGGGTGCAATTCCCAGGGAGAGAGAGACTGGAGTTGCATGTGGAGTGAATCTGGGCCTCATCTGTGTCTAACTGAGCCTCATCTGAGTCTCACTAAGTGCAACTATCAATTGGATAGCTGATATGTCTGACACCTCAACCTGCTGACTGAAGCATCCACCAAAACTCAACCAGAGAGGCCCACACATGTGGAGGAGAGAGGGAGGGTACAATTCCCATGATTGCATGCAATAATGCACTCCCAGCTTAGCCCAGATCACCCCCTTCAGTCAAGGAATTGTCAGATCCATTCAATCCCAAGTCGATGAGACTCATTTCAGTCAAATCATAGCAAATCCCAATGATTTAGGATTTGGGGTTTTCTCCATTATTTAATTAATTTATCAATTAAATAATCAATATTTGATTTTTAGGGATTTTTTACCTGAGTGATGGACAAATCACTTAAAACGTAGAAAAAGTGGGCCTATGGGTTTACATGGTGCTCTTAGCTTGAAAATGAGCAACCCCATGACTCAAACTGACTTTCGAGCCCACTTTTATTACAAAACCAATTTTTCCAATTAGACTATTAAAAAATAGCCTAAATTTTGTGGAAAAATTAAATTTAAAAAAAAATTAAAAACCTAGGGGGACTTAGACATGTTCATATGACTCGACCATGATGCCTAGCGTGTTTATACATTGACACATATACTCTAATAACCTCAATAGGTCGAAATGCCAAGCCAAACACCCCAATAATAACCAAGGGAAAAAACACCCTGGGCTGATCAGATTGACAAATAAAGACTAAGAGACCGAGTCTTTTATAGAAACTATCATGCTAGAAAATTTTATTACAACTCCCCTACGGGGTATGAACATGTGATATAGTACAACAAGCACTTCCCAGAAACACTTCCGAAGGTTTTCTGAAGTTCGAACAAAACATCTTTGTCCGGTTCACCAAGTTCACTTGATAAAAAGCCACTAAGTATAACTTAGGTGGTAACACACATCATCCTCCCTCCTTTTCTCCAAATAAAAGCATGTATGAGTTGTCTTTCCATCCCTCTTTATCTTTCCCACTTGACTTAGCCAATTCGTGAGCATCTACCTAGATTTGGAAACTGCTTTATGCACCTATGGAGGATTTGACTAGTTTTGGTAAGCCTACTTTTTTACTATTTCGAATGGCATATTTATGCATTTTAATTTCTCATGTAATTATATATTACAACAGCCTATTAATTCCCAAGGTTGGCTATTGTACACTTACTCAATACATATTAGTGTTATGCTCCAATTTCCGTCTCCTTTGGTGTTAATTTTGCATGTTTGATTAGCAATTTGATGAGTGTAATTGTTCTATCTCTTGGGTTAAATTTCCACAATCTCTTCCATATTTACACATTCAATATGCAATGCCTCTAGATTCTTGGTACTACTACAATAACGCATAAATTAATCTCATCTCATGAAGTTCATAGGAAATTCACCTTCCTTATCTCGTTCTTCCATTCTGTGAGATATATTTGTACAGGAACACTCAGCCCTTATCACATAGTCACACATTTAACAGGTCTTTTATATGACTCTGTTAATTCTTTGACATACTTATGCAGAAATTGGAACCTATACAAGTTCTATCCAACTTCATATGAACTGGAACCCCTTATAGAGATTCTACCCAGCTATGCGAACTGTAATCTTCCAAGAAGATCTAGTACACAACTCTGTTTCATCAATTATACTCACACAAAGTTACATAGAACTACAGGTATCTGAAACCTATTCTATGCTTCACACAGTCATATAATCATTCAGAATTGCTTTGTCTCTTCCCCAAGATTAGATATGCATCCACACAAAACATATATTGCAATCATTCATCCATTTAGACTGGTTCCTAGTTAGGGTTATGCACAGTAAAAACTCTTCTTCATTAACTAACATTCATAAAAACATTCAAATACATTACACACAAATTGTATAATAGAAAAGTACACAACAATTGATGAATCTTCCCTTTCTCATTAAATACTAAAACTGTAAATACAACAAAACAACCTTGACTAACTTCTCCTATGGCCTCATATTCGTTTTTTGGCCATCTCCCCCCCTTTTCACGCCCATAGGATTACATTCACACCCACAAAGCTGAGCTTCCAGAGATGACTGTCATCCTCTGCTACTGCATGCACAAAATCATTGTTGTCAATCATGGATTTATTTTTAGATGACTCATCATCTCTCAGTAAACACTTCTGGAAAAGATGCCACCTTGAACTCTCATCATTTACACCTTCGTGTTCTATGCTCAAATCATGTTCCCCGTCTTTCTTCTTGTCGGATCCTTTTCTCTTTGACATGCTGCCTATGTTCTTTTTGTATTTTTGATTTATTGTTGATTGTTGATTATTTCAGCAAAAACCAGTGATTGAGATGATCAAAGCAAACTTTTTTTGTGATTTCTTTCTATCTGTTTTCTCTTTTGAAGTTGTTTTTATTCCTTTCAATCGTTGCAATAGTTTAGATTTGCCAAATTTTGGGTTTAGGGTCCTCTTGTTATGTATGCAGTGTTTACTTTGTTTACTTTGTTCACATTGTTTTACCGTCTTAGTGTTTAGCAACTTTTCAGTTCCATGTTCTTAGATTCTTATTTGGTTTTGAAATTCTTTTTAACAACCAAATTATTTCTAGATTCTTATTTGGTGTTGAA
This sequence comes from Pseudotsuga menziesii, assembly GCA_001517045.1. NCBI lineage: Eukaryota > Viridiplantae > Streptophyta > Pinopsida > Pinales > Pinaceae > Pseudotsuga > Pseudotsuga menziesii. Next base: position 43,041 of record LPNX010410372.1, read on the forward strand.
AGTCTATTTCAAGTTATGATATGACATAACATGTCTACTGTGTGTAACATTTAAGTCCCTTATGAATGTGGCGTTTGGAAGATCCCGGTTGAGTTATCGGATTCTTACCCTTACAAGTCTCCATCTATTGGATTTGTGAACAAAATTTTCCATCCAAATGTTGATGAGCTGTCATCTATAATTTATGTTTATCTACAAGTAATCTGTTTTTAAACTTTTTTGGCACCATGTACAACATATTATGATCCTCTTTACTGTGGTTATTATCTAGAATGACGGCTACACTGGATCATATATGTAATTATTCATTTGTTGAATATGAATAGTTACATTTGAATGGTAATATGTATTTGTCAATTTGACCCTTTTTTAATAGAAAATGATAAATGATCGTAATTAAAACGTTTTTATTTGTATCATGATGATTTAGATGTATTTTTTTGGTATGGTTTTGACATATAATTCATGAATAATTTTGAACCACTCCTTAAAATTCTAAATAATTTGTTAAAAAAATCTTCCCAATTGCTGTAGAAAATTAATAAAGTAATGATTTTATTGTATGTATAATAAGAGGATTTTTACACTCTATTAGTGTACAAGTTAAAAACATAAGTCACTAATTCAATTCTAAAGCATTTATATTTCTTTATTAGTAGTTGCAGCAATATACATTTTCATCACAATTTTATTTGAGAACATGGTTGCAAATCAAATTTAAGACAATACGGAAATGTAAATGCTATGATTAAAACTCATTTTCAAGGTATACAAATAATAAAACAAGGTAAATGTTACAATCATTCAATGTCAATGAGTGTGTTCTTGGTGAAGATATTGTGTAAGCATAAAATATTTATGGTTCAATTAGATGAAGATGATGAACTTTGTTGTTGGGTTAATTTTTTAAGCAACCATATGAATATAGACCTCCATATACTACGAGGGATAAGGTGAAAGGTGTTTTTCCATATTCATGCTCACGTTCCATTGAATGAAAAGGATGTGGTGCACTTTCATATATGAAGAGATGAGTATGAAACTAATGCCAAGTTAGTGGAATTGTTTTAGAATATTCATGACAGAAACATTGATGATAAGATCACCCTTGACACATTTGTGAAGCTAAAATAGTTGTATTTTATCACCATCACTATTCATGCAACATAATGTTCTTGTTTTTCATCACCCTATTTTCAAAGTTTTGAGTATGTGCATGAGTAATTTTTACATCGCACCAAAAAGACCAACATACCAATATGTGCATGAGTTATTTTTTCAGTGCACCAAAAAGACCAACATGGCAAGATAATCAATCCATCAAAATGTATCATGCTAAGTCATGTGTCCATATTATAAATAGTTGTAATTATTCAAAACTAAGTTTATTGTGTTTTTGAAACTTATATATAGGAATGTAACTAGATTTTATGGTTGGCATGTATGAGCATAATGAAATAGATTAGAGTTAGGGTTTGAATCTCTTATTTAGTGCACATAATATAAGGATATTGCATAAACCAATCTTATGACTATGACAAGGTTTCCATTGTAAAAAATTTGTGATATACATGGATGTATCCTGTTTGTGATTTAATCTTAATGGTGTGCATGGTTTATGATTATATTGTATTTTCATGCTATATAAGTAAACATGTTTTTGTAATTCTTATCATTTTTGGGTGAGACCTTATCCCTGTTTAAATATTGAAAATTCCATTGTCGGTAGGTTATTATTGTTTTACTAGCTAAAGTATGGTTTATTTTTAGATCCAATAATTGGTTCCATTCCTACAATAGAACACAATTTTCAATAAGGAAATAATCATTTATGTCATGGAAACCCTTTAGATGATAAATACAAAGAAAGGGAAATCAAATTTTCAAATAAGGAAATGTAGTTCAATATAATGTATATCTAGTAGGGTGGAAGAATAGGCCCATCAATACTAAGAGTTGATCATCTATAATCAAGAACTATTGAAAAGAAAAATAGACTATTGGTTTTAATTCTTGTAAAATAAGGTTATGGTAATGGATTTTTCTATTGAATATATTAGCACTTTCAGCACACAAAACTTAATTAATTTTGAGGAAGGTCTAAGAGGGAGTTTGCTAAAATTGATATCATTGTATGTAAAAATTCTATTTGCAGAAAAAAAGGATTAATGAAAATGATACTAGATGCAATGGAGGTGTAATCCCCATGTGACCAAGGAGGTAATATAATAAATGATGGGGCATTTAACAAAAAAAGAGTAAAAAATGGATCTAAAATAATTGAAGAAAGATAGGATGGAGAGATAAGAGAAGAAAAATACATTATGAGAGGTAATCTAGAAGTTCTATATAGACAATTTGAGAAAAGGAGAGAATACATATTAGATAGTATTTGAGGAGAGGATGGAGAGATAGGAGAGTAGAAATACATTATGAGAGGTAATCTAGAAGTTCTATATAGACAATTTGAGAAAATGATAGAAGACATATTAGATTACATATTTGAGGAGAAGGAGTCATATGTGAAGAAGGGAAAGAGGAGTGCACTAGAAAAAAATAAGTTATAGAGGAGAGTGATAGATATAAATAAACTCTAGAGTAGTTTCCTAGAAAATTGTTTTCACCTTTTTCAAGAGTAAACATCCACAAGTATTCCCCCTCCCCCCACCCCCCTACACACAAAATTTTGTTGTTTCTAGTAAATTTTTGATATATATTTTTCTCTATTGGCCTTTTCCATTGAAAATATTTTTTTAATAAGTTTTAGAAAAATTAAATTAAACTATGGTTTTCTACTTGTGTGACCATCACATTTCTTCCCAAAGATAAACTACCATCACCCTAGCTCCTTTGATTGCATTATGCATTGAAGTGTTTTCCACCATTATTTCATTAATAGAAATTGATTTTGAATAAAATTCTTTACATTTAAACTATATCTCAATCTATCTATAATATTTTAATGTTCTTTCATTTTGTTCTCAAGCCAACTTATTTTTATTACATGTATATGCCCTTCATTTCTACATTACAAAAGGTTGTCTTCACATTAAGTTGAAAATAATGTTTCAATATATTATACTCCTTTTCTTTAAGTGTTTCCCTAATATGTTCAATAAGAATGAGAAAAATGTTACTAAGTGTAGCAACCCAAAATTTCATAAATTAATTATAAATAAAAACATATGAAAATGTTGGATATAATATAATTGATTTTTTAACTTAAAATAAATATTTAATAAATAATTAAATGTTTTATACCTAGATGAATTTGGTAATTGAAAGCAACTATAGAATTTCACATTTCAGTTTAGTGGTAGTTGAATTTCAATTCAACTTTGAGATAACTTGAGGTTGAACTATATCTTCATTAGTTATCTTTATTAGTAATACAAAATCATGAGATTGTGCCTACTTTTGTTATAAATATATTGAACACTAGAAATAGAAATGGTGTTCCATAATGTTCAAACTCAATATTTATATTTAAATCCATTAAAACATCAGCAACATCAAGAACATATATGAATCTAGCTTTAACAAAGTCCATAATATATTTAAATTAATATTGTTAGAAAGATCTTCTCTTAGTTTCAAGAATTATATATATATTCTCTATCGACGAGGCCAACCACATGAAGGTGGAAGCTCATTTGGCCCCTCCCACCCACCCACCCTAGAATCAAAGAACAAAATTTTGTCAACCTTGATGTGTTTTTTATTCATATGAAATGTGTAAGTGGCATATTGTCAAGAATGGCATTATGATCTTCTATCGACAATTTCCATTGTCAATGCTTGGAAGTTTTCCTACTCTTCACTGCCTTCAACTACAACCGAGATGCTATGACCAAATTTTTGGCTTATCCCACAATACTGAGAGGGGGGGTTGAATCAATATTGTCTTTTTTTACTTTGAAACTCACAAAATAAACAATCAAAACATATTTTATTATGGAAACCTCAAAAGAGAAAACTACCAACACAAACTCATTAATAAGATGAATTTACAAAACTATTTATCTGTTGAAACAGAAAGGATGTAAATACACCATAGATTTTCCTGCAACTATATACTGCGATGCTACAACACCCCTATGATTTTTCTGCCTGCTACAACAGACAAGTATTCTACAACACCCTATTCTCCAGCTACGACTAGAAGGAGGCTATGATCCCCTACAGACCTGTGGCCTGCCTTAGCACCACCCTGCCACCATAGACTGATGTTCTCAGTCTTTTAGAACAGTTGATAAACTATTCACTTTGGACTCTATTAGACCTGCTAACAAAGACACTTTCTTCTTTACACATTCAATCAATAAACACCTTTTACCTATTAACTACCAACTCATCTCTCCATAGCTTCATTCTTTCATTTTGGATCATGACTGTTTACTTACAGACATACCTCTTCATCATCTACTCGTTCATCCGTCGCATCATTTCATCGCTAAGTTCCAACAAATGTACTGTTCTTTTCTTCTCACAACCCAAAGTTCATTTTCATAGCTATGTTTATCATTTTCTGATGCTTCCACAATATTTTTCTCCATATGCCCTCCAGACCGTTGATCTTATGCCCGAATCTCTCCGGACCATTGATATTCTCTAACTATTTCCTTTTATTTCCGCATAAGTTCCCGTTTCAATGATTCCCCACCATTGATCTTCATTGGGCTTCGCCATAAGTGTCGATATTCATATTGCAAGATGTGGAATGTAACATTTCCCAACATTATATCTCAAATTTCCGCAAACTTCTTTCCACACTTCTTTTTTTGAACCGTTGATCTGTTTTATCGGAACTAATTTCAATCATCTGATCTGTCCATATTGCAGGATGCGCGATGTGGGATGTAACATTTCCCAAATTCATATCTTAACTTTCCACACTTCTTTTTTCGAACCGTTGATCTATTTTATCAGAACTAACTTCAGCCATCCGATCTCTCCAGATTGCGGTATGCTTCCCGACCGTCGATTTTCAATCAAATTTGGATCTCATTATGACTTTGCGGATCTGCACGATTTCTTTGTGGAAATCCTCTATGACAATGTCTAACAATTTTTTCATTCATATTGCATCTCTACTTCCATTCGACCTTTGTTCTTTGTTTCATTAACCGTTGTTTACATCATACCATCATCGTTGTATTGGAAGTCTTCAAATTAGTCATTCATGATGTCTTATCATCCATTTCCATCTCATTTATCTCATATGTGTCATTCCCATGTCCATGTTGTTTGTCTTGCCATCATATCCACTAGTTATTCCTCTATCATTTCTGAAACCTTTGAAATCAATGAAAACTATATCAAAAATCTCCCCCTTTGGCATTGATGGCAACCTCTAACCATTCTCCCCCTTTGACAACAATGACAAAGGAACCTTTCTGTCTAAAAGCTCACCCTGTTAGCATTTCCCCCCTGATATTGAGCTTTATCCTCTCAATACTTTTGTAACGGAATTACTCCCATTTTCTGTCTAAGACACTCAAAGGCTTCCTTAGGTAGTGGTTTGATGAAAATGTCAGCAATCTGTTCTTTTGTGTCAATGTATTCTAATTTGACAACCTTTTGACATACCTGTTCTCTTAGATAGTGATACTTGATTGGTATATGTTTTTCCTTAGCATGCATGATAGGATTTTTAGACATATTTATAGCACTAATGTTATCACAGTTGATGACTATTGGATGTTCATATTTTACAAGTAGATATTATCGGGTTTGTCTCATCCAAATGAGCTGAGTGCAACATGAGGTGGCAACAATATATTCTAATTCTGCTGTAGAGAGTGAAATAGAGGATTGTTTTTTACTTAACCATGCTACTAAACAATTTCCCAAAAAAAATGTTCCTCCTATTGATGTATTTGTAACTTTGGAATGTATTCACTTGTATATCTTATGTATTGTACCCCAATGTTTATTCCAGGAAGTGTCTGTAATGTATTAAAGTCATGTCATGCCCCGATGTGCCTATCAGGAGATTAAATAATGTAAACAAGTCATGTCAAGTCATTGTGGGTAACCCTCCTATTGTTCAAGGGTTAAAGTCACCGTAGTTTTGGGGCCCTAGCGTTATTATACTATCCTAGAGAAGTCAACCCTAGGTGAGTTATTGTAAGTCAGGGAAATAGTCCCCACCGTTGTGTTACGGATAACCCTCCTTGTTGGTCGGAGGGGAAAAGTCCCCACAAGTTGTGGGGCATTAGGGTTATTAGACACTCCTAGAGATGTCGTCTCTAGTAAGTAATTGTTAAGCGAGGTCGACATGTTGGAGAGGACATTAAGTGAACGAAAGAATATAAATAGAGAGTGAGCCTCTCTATTTAATACACACACACTCACTCATTGGGGTGCATGAGTGAGAGAGAGAAGTTACTGGGACAAGAGAGAGACTACTGCTGTCAGGAGATCATCTTTATGTTTTCAGGTTTCACTTTTGGTGCTGATTCTATCTCTGAGGAAGTTGCAGGGTTTTCTCCTTTATGGTTTCCTCGAGGAAAATTATTTGTGTCTCTTGTCTCTTGTGTTTATTGCTATGCATGTTATTCTCTCAGTTAAAGATCCTAAGATCATAATGCTAGCTTGAATGATAAAAATCTAACATGGTATTAGAGCTAACCTGAGAAGAATATATTGTGTAGCTACAGAAGCTAGGGATTCTTACTTTTTGGGTCTCTTTCCACAATCCATCAACAAAAATATGCTAGGATAACTCTCCATTTAAAGGCGCATCTTTTTGTCGAAGCGGAATTCGATTCCAGACATTTTCGGTTTTTGATGCGGGAAATTAGGGCTTCTTATAGAAGACGAATTTTTGAGTGAGCCCAGCATAGGATTGCTCTCCTTATCAAAATCAAATTTTAGAGACCTGGTTCAATATTTTTGGTTGGGTGAAACTCCAGGAAATTCAAAACCTAGTTTGAACCCGAGCTGGAAAAACCCTAAATACTAAACCTGATAGGTTTTAGTACATTCACTATATCTCAGGATTGGAGAATGCTTAGGAGTTGAACCTTTCACAGGCTGAAGATAAAATCTTGATTGACACTTTTTCCAAAGTTCAGCCTTAGATTCACTATATTCTAGGATATATGATCCCTCCAAGCTAGGGTTCCAACCTATTCTAGGATTCACCCCTAAACTGGACACCTAGGTAGAATTTCCATATCTTGGGCTACAAAGGTCCAAATGAAAGTGATGAAGATGTTCCAGAAAGGGCATGGATTGTAATTTATATGGTATAATTTTTAGACTCCAAATATGAAACAGTGACACGTGTCAGTCTATACAACTTCATTGTTCTAAACAGTCTTGTAACAGGTCACCTTGGGAAAATGATCATAATTCCCAATTGGTGAACCCAATTATGATGACAAATATGGTCTTGAAATAGGGACAGGTGAGGCTACCTCACTGAGAAGTTTCAGACATAGAGGAGTAGTAATTTCAGAGACATCATAGAAATAGTATCAGGCAGTTCTAGAAAAGAAATTGGAAATCTAGGGCTTCCTGTTCCGGAAGCTTTCCTCCATTGTTTTCAGAAAAGGAGTATATTGGACAGCTCACCTTGAAGAGATCTATCTTTCTATCCAATCAGCTTTGAAATATTCCAAGTTTTTAAAATTATGGTTTCTCTAACAAACCCTAGATCAGCTATCTCTAGAACCAGGACGGACACCTCAAATCAGTAAGATCCAATCTTTTGCTATTTTCATTTGAGGTTCTCATTTCCAAGTGATCTATCACATCATATTGATGATAAGCTTGGTGAATTTGACAACTTCCAAGCATGTAAGTATAGGATATCACTATTTCTTGAAGGAAATGAATTGGACACCTACATAAGTAGAGAGGTTCCAGTTCTAGAGGGAGATAAGGCTAAAATCCTTACACTAGAAGAACTTGGTCAAGGTTAAGAAGATCATTGCTGATTCAATCATGGATCACCTTGTTCCATAAGTGTCTTCCCTAAAGACATTGAAAATGTTTGATTCCTTGACCAAGATATTTAAAGGGAAGAACATAAATCGGAAGATGACTTCGAGAAAATAGTTGAAGAAATGAAGATCCAGAATGCAGAGACCATACAGTCATACTTTACAAGGGTCTCTCAAATCAAAGAACAAATTGAAGCAGTAAAATAAGAAGTGAAGAATGAAGAAGTGGTGATAGACACCTTAAATGGCCTCTTAGGATCATGGGATTCATTCATGCAAGGAAGTTATTACTTTCAGCAGACTCTGGGAAGAAGAAGAAGCTCGACTCATAATAAGAGAAGAGAAGATGAGAGCAATTGAAGATCAAGCTCTCACTATCCAAAGAATATCCCTCAAGCAAATGAGGAATATGAAGATCTCAAATCTTGAAGAACCTCTTATCCATCTTAGCATTTGGATAAGAAACGATGCTATTATGAATGAAGAAGAAGATGAAGCTGAAGGCTCAAGAAGGAGTCTACCCATGAAACAAATAAAGATAAGTATTCAATTGTTATTTCATGATACTGTTTTGTTATGCATTTGTTTATATTCAGTTAATGTATTATGCACAATAGAATGTTTGCATTAATGACAGTATACTACTAATATGCATGTGATGGGTAAGTAGCTCATAGTGCTATACAACTCTCCATTGCTGATTATCTAGAATGAAACCTCTTTACTGACATATTGGATTAGTGCACAATCTCAATGTTGTCCTGGTAGAGATGGAAGGCATCTAGAAAGTTTCCATGAGATATGGATGAATGTTGTATTGGCTAAAATATTTGCATAATCATATATCTTGATGCAAAATAATTTTTCATTATGAATATACCTTGTGAAATGTTTCTAACCATACAACTAATTCATTTGACTTGTAGGAAAGATCGCGTAAAATCACCTACAAGCAAAAAAGGATGAGACTTGTTCCAAAGAACAAGTGATGACAGTTCAATATGAAAAATAATATGATGAATATAGGAACATCATTGATGCAGAACCTTTCAGTTATGAATAAGTAACTAAGAAGAAAGGGAAGACCAGTTCAAGAAGAATGATGTCTAGGATGCACTATCGATACGTGAAGGGAAGTTCGTAGTTCCATCATGCAGTAGATGGAAACATCGTGGGATACAAGGCAATATTCATAGCATGAGGATTCTCATGAAAATAAGGCCTTGTATGAGCTTAGAAGACACCCATAGGATAATACATACATGAGGAGCTTGAAAAATATGACAAGCTCACAGATGGGTGTGAGAAGAAATTTTGAAAAAGTTCAAGATAGAGGATCTTGGTATCTAGTGATCCTAGATGGATACATAGAATATTAGTAGTAGAGGAAGCTATTTGTCACTCTGATACAAAATGTTTCAGTGCATAGAGTACGGAAGATAGAGGGAGTATGATGCTCTACTTCAAAGGGAGTGACTACAGAATATCCTGAGGTTCAACATGGTATGACAGGATGGATAGATTACTGATGACTCTAGGATTTACTAAGAGTAAAGAGGATTTCAACCTTTGCTTCAAGATTGAAGGTGGAAGACCAGTGATGCTCATGTTATGTGTCAATGCACTACTTTCTAGGCATGGAGGTGTGGCAGAATGCAGATGGAATTTCCCTGGGACAAGGGAAGTATACGGTAGATATCTTGAAGAGGTTCGGGATGATGGATTGCAAGGCCATGACCACACCTATGGCATCAAACCTGAAGCTATTGAGTGATGCTTCATCAGAAGTGGTTGATGCTATGATGTATCGTCAGATGATTGGGTCCTTGATGTACCTAATGAATATGAAACCAGATATTTGCTTTGCTGTGAACACATTGAGACATGTTTACCTGATGGTTGCAAAGCATGCAGTGAGGTACCTGAAGGGTACAGTTGACTATGGTCTCAAGTATGAGGAGAATCAGAATATTAACCTGGAGGGTTATGAGGATTCGTATTGTGTAGGCAATGCCATTGATAGGAAGAGCACTTCGAGGTGCTAGTTTAGTATGTGATCAGGTGTGATCTCTTGGTTTGATAGGATGAAATCCTACATGGCGTTGAGTACAATGGAGGTAAAATATTTTTCCACTTGTGATTTGGGAGGTAGTATGTTTATTTTGAAAACTACTATTTGATTTGATTGATCTGACTTGCATTTTGGTATGATGCAAAGAGGAGCAGTGAAGCTCTAGTTTGTGATCCAGATCGAGATCTCTCAAAAGAGGGAGTTCTAGCATATCCGGTGAGACAGGTTGTATGAGCATAAATCCCTACGAAGCTCGTAGGTTTCTCATATGTAATCGATCTTGTAGGTTGTCCTCGGATGTAATAGGTCCTGGAGAAGCTCGTAGGTTATCCTTGGATGTAATCAGCCCTGATGTGATTCTATCCTAGAAATGGCCAGAGTGAAGTTTGAGTACTTCAGGGAGAAGCTTGGTGTTCTCCAGATCGAGGTTCCTTCCAAAGGGAAGTGATGAGTCCTTAATGTTCCTTTCTGGCATGGTGAGAGGATTGGTTCCTTCCATGGCCAGATGTAAGTGCTGTTCCTTTCTGACATGGTGATAGGATTGGTTCCTTCCATGGTCAAATGTAAGTGTTGTGCCTTTCTGACATGGTGAGAGGATTGGTTCCTTCCATGGTCAGATGTAAGTGTCGTGCCTTTCTGACATGGTGAGAGGATTGGTTTCTTCCATGGTAAGATGTAAGTGTTGTGCCCTTCTGACATGGTGAGAGGATTTTTTCCTTCCATGGTTAGATGTAAGAGTTGTGACATGGTGAGAGGATTGGTTCCTTCCATTGTCATATGTATGTGATGATGCCACATCTAGCATGAAAAAGGGCTAGCTCTGTGAAGAAACATCTAGTATGAAAAAGTACTAGCTCTATGTAGATCCCACATACATCATGAAATCTACATACAACATGAAAAAGGTCTGGCTCTGTGAAGACACATCTAGTATGAAAAAGGACTAGCTCTGTGTAGATCCCACATCCAGCATGAAAAATGGATGGCTCTATGAAGACACATCTAGTATGAAAACGGACTAGCTCTGTATAGATCCCACATCCAGCATGAAAAAGGGCTGGCTTTGTGAAGACACATATAGTATGAAAAAGGACTAGCTCTATGTAGATCCCACATCTAGTATGAAAAAGGACTAGTTCTCTGATGACACATCTAGTATGAAAAAGGACTGGATATGTGTAGATCCCACATCTAGAATGAAAAAGGACTAGCTCTGTGATGACACATCTACTATGAAAAAGGATTGGCTCTGTGTAGATGCCACATCTATTATGAAAAAGGACTATCTCTGTGATGATACATTTAGCATGAAAAAGAACTAGCTCTGTAGATGTGCGTCCAGCATGAAAAAGGGTTGTCTCTGTCGATGAAGACCTACATGGAGGCTAGGCCTACAACTAGCATGAAAAAGGGCTGGCTATGTAGAAATTCCTGTGATGAGAAGAAACAATAGATAGCACATGTGATGATGATCCAGCAGTAATGATACATATCAAGTGATGATCTAGATCTAGTGATGATGATCCAGATCGAGTGATGATCTAGATCCAGTGATGATGATCTAGTAGTGATGATCCAGATCGAGTGATGATATAGATCTAGTGATGATGTCCCCGAGATGATCCAAATTAAGTGATGATCCAGATCCAGTGATGATATCCCAGAGATGATCCAAATTGAGTGATGATCCAGATCTAGTGATGATCTAGATCCGGTGATGAAGATGAATTGAATATGAAGATTACTTGAATATGAAGATGACAAGATGATCCAGTTAATACAGAGAAGAAGAACAGTGCTAACAAATTGTGTTGAGAGAATACCTTCCTAGTTAAGAGGGAGTGTTGATGTATTTGTAACTTCGGAATGTATTCACATGTATATCTTATGTATTGTACCTCGATGTTTATTCCAGGAAGTGTCTGTAATGTATTAAAGTCATGTCATGCCCCAATGTGCCTATCGGGAGATTCAATAATGTAAACAAGTCATGTCAAGTCATTGTGGGTAACCCTCCTATTGTTCAAGGGTTAAAGTCCCTACAGTTGTGGGTCCCTAGGGTTATTAGATTATCCTAGAGAAGTCAACCCTAGGTGAGTTATTGTAAGTTGGGTCAATACTCCCCACTGTTGTGTTAAGGATAACCCTCCTTGTTGGTCAGAAGGGAAAAGTCCCCACAAGTCATGGGGCACTAGGGTTATTAGACTCTCCTTGAGATGTTGGCTCTAGTAAGTAATTGTTAAGTGAGGCCGACATGTTGGAGAGGACATTAAGTGAACGAAATAATATAAATAGAGAGTGAACCTCTTTATTTATTACACACACACTCACTCATTAGGGAGCATGAGTGAGAGAGAGAAGTTGCTAGGACAAGAGAGAGACTACTGCTGTCGGGAGATCATCTTTATGTTTTTGGGTTTTACTTTTGGTTTTGATTCTATCTCTGAGGAAGTTGCAGGGTTTTCTCCTTTATGGTTTCCCCGAGGAAATTCTTTTTGTCTCTTGTCTCTTGTGTTTATTGCTCTGCATTTTATTTTCTCATTTAAAGATCCTAAGATCATAATGCTAGCTTGAATGATAAAAATCTAACACCTCCACTAGTACTTTATCGATCGTCAACACTTCCTTCCCAATATGCATTAGTAAAAGCCTTCAAGGTAGAGTATTTTCCTTTCAAATAACATAAAACATACTCCATAGTACCTTTTAGATATTTGAAAATCCTTTTTACTGTTGTTACATGTGTTTCCTTAGAATCCAACTAGAATCTAGCCACTAATCCAACAACTTGCATCACATCTGGTCTTGTGGCTGTCACATATAGCAGATTGCCAATCATGGATCTAAACATGGTATGATCTAGTTCCAGAGATTCATCATCCTTACTTAACTTGCAACCAGTGACAATAAGAGTAAAAACAATTTTGGAATCTTCCATTTTTAACTTTTCAACATACCTTTGATGTACTTAGTTAGAGAGATGAAAATTCCTTCATCTGTTTGGTATACTTGCAAGCCCAAGAAGAATGTCAATTCTACCAACATTGACATTTTGAATTATTTCTTCTGATTCAGAGTTAAAGTCTACACTTAGGAGTTGAATATTGCTTCCAAAAATGATATCATCCACATAGACAACAACAATGATCATATTTTTATCTTTGATTTTTAGATAAAGATTACTTTCAGTGACTCCTCTTTTAAAACCTTGTTGTTTCAAGTAACTATCTAGTCTTGAAAACCATTCTCTTGTAGATTGGTTGAGACCATAGAGTGTCTTTTTTCAGTTTACAAACATAGCCTTTGTTTTCAGACAAGAGAAACCCTTCAGGTTGTTCAATATACATTTCTTCTTCTAGTTTTCCATTTAGGAATGTAGACTTCAAATCCATTTGATATACTTTGAATTTTTTATGGCATGAAAGTGATAAAAACATTTTTATTGCTTCAATTCAAGCTGCAGGAGCATAAGTTTCTTCAAAATCAATACCTTCCCCTTGGGCATACTCCTTATAGACTAGTCTTGCTTTGTTCCTTATTACTTGTCCATCTTGATTGAACTTGTTTTTTAAAATCCATTTCGTTCCTACAATGTTCTTATCTTTGGGTCTTGGTACAAGTTACCAGTTCTTATTTTTATCAATATGATCTAGTTCTTCATTCATGGCTTTGACCCATTCATCACTTTTGTTGGCTTCTTTAAAATTCTTGGGTTCTACTATTGATAGTAGGGCTTGTTCCACATCTGGTATTTTTCTTCTTGTTTTGACTCCAGCATTTTTATCATCCATGATCTGTGACTCTAGATGATCCTTTTTGTACCCTTCTAGAAGGAGTTTTAGTGTCACGTCTAGGGAAGTCTTCATCATCTTCCTGTGTATCTTCCATCTATTTGTCTTCTTGAATGCTCTCGTACTTTTGCAAATATTTTATTTCATCATCACATGTATTTTCAACATTGTCCAGATTTTTTTCTTTCCTTGGTTTTATATCATCTACTTTCACATCAGCACTTTCTACAATTTTCTGTAACCTTTTATTGTAACACCTGTATTCCTTTTTGGTGGATGATTATCCTAAAAATATTCCATCATCAGTCTTGGATTTGAACTTTTCAAGGTCATCCTCATTTATTTTAGTGTAACAGTTACTTCCAAACAATTTAAAATATTTTAATGAGGCTGATCTTCCATACCACAATTCATAAGGGGTCTTATCCTTATTCACTCTGAGTTGTCCTCTGTTAAGTGTGTATACAGCTTCTCTCCAAAATGAATCTGACAGTTTTGCTTCATTAAGCATAGTTTTGGCAACTTCTTGGATTGTTCTATTTTTCCTTTCAACAACCCCATTCTACTGAGGATTTTTTGTAGATACAAATTTCCTCTTAATCCCATGACCTTCACGGAACTCATTGAATTCATTCAAGGTAAATTCTCCCCCATTATCTGATCTAAGACACTTGATTTTCATGCCAAACTCATTTTCAACCATTTCCTTGAATATTTTAAATTTTTCAAAGGCTTCTAATTTTTCCTTGAGAAATGCCACCCAGGTCATCCTTGTGTAATCATCAATGAGCAACATGAAATAGTGACCTCCTTGCAGGATTTTAGTTCTGGTTCATCCATAAATATCTATGTGTATTATTTCCAAAGGGTGAGAGGTCATATGTTCTTTTATTTTAAAACTAACTCTAGTTTGTTTCCCATGTTGACAATGTCTGCACACAGAGTTTAGAGTAACTACAATTTTATGTAGATCTCTTACAACTTCCTTCATGCTTATTTTGGAAATATTTTCAAAACTTAATGTCCCAACCTTTTGTGCCATAACCAACTTTCATCTACCATACTTAAGTAACCTTGGTTTTCATTTTCCAATATGTATACATTGTTTGTATTTCTCATAGCAATGCCAACTACCTTTCCTTATTTCTTAGTCTTGATTTCACATTTTTCTGAGTCGAAGATGCAAATGTGTCCTTTTTCACATGTTTGACTTACACTGAGAAGATTAGGCTTGAGGTTTTCAACTAGAAAAGCATTCTCTGGTTTGATCCTGCTATTGACAATAGTTGTTCCTTTGTAGATTATTTTGGAGGACAAACTATCTCCAAAAGTGATTTTTCTCTTATTATATTTTAGTGTTATGAATTTTATTGGGTCACCAGTCATATGTTTTGAACAACCATTGTCCAAGTGCCATAATTTTTTGCTTTAATTTTCACATGAGGAAATCATGGAAGTTTCCTTTTCTTCCTTTTCTCTCCAATATCTTTCTTGTTTGGTGTTCTGAGATTTGATTGCAACAATATTTCTTGTATGAGTCTTTAGCTTACAATCTCTTGCCATATGTCCATGGTTATTACACTTATAACATTCTATGTCATATTTTTGGATTAGTGTAAAAATATTCTTATTTACCTTTGACTTACTATTTGATGTCTTCTTCTTGTATTCAGAAACCTTTCTTCTAGTTCTGCAGTTTAAGGCTTTATGACCAAAATTATTACAAGCAAAGCAGTGAACTAAAAATATCTATATATATCTGTTTGGTCCCTTGGGTGCTAGATTATTTCTATTTTTATCTTATGAAATTAAGTCAGTTTCCTTGCTTCTTTCCTTTTTAGTTGGAGTCTTTAATATTTCAGCATAGCTTTTCTTACTTCCTTCTTGATTTGAGACAAGAAAAATTTCTGGCTTCTTTTCTTTAATGAACCCCAAACTAGACCTATCACTTGATGGTCTTTGGCTACTCAGAATTTCATCTAGTATCCTTGAGATATTCTCAAACTTTGATTTTATAGATCCTTCATCAAGCTTTCTCTTGAATTGCATGATTTATTCTGCAAGCTTTTCAAACTTAAAAATTCTTCTTTTGAGTTGTAGGTTTAGGTCCTCCTCAACCTTTTTGGCATCTAAAATTTGAGCTTCCAACTGACTAATGATAATATTTTACTGTCGGTTCTTTTTCCTACATTTCTCATGTTCTTCAAGGGTGCTAACAAGTCCAACTATTAGATCTACTTCTCCTTCCACGTCTGAGTCACTATTTGAGGCTTGAGTATCTAGACCCATAAATAAAACTTCAGTTTCTTCAACTTCAGTTCCATCTAAATCTTCACTTCTTCCATGGTGTAAACAATTTTCTTTTTCCCATTGGGTTTTTTCTTGTTTCCTGGTTTACCCATTTTGAATTTCGAAGTTTCCTTTTCATCATTCTCATCTTGTTTAGTGTAGGTGCATCTAGAGGAAAAATGTCCAATCCTTCCACAATTAAAACACTTTAACAGTAACTTCCCCTTATACTTTCTAGTCCCTCTCTCAAGTTTATTAATAAAAAGGGCTTCCTCATCATTTGAGTTTTCTTATTGAATTTTTATGGAAGCTTTAAAATATGCCTCTTTTCTTAAAGATCCATTTTGTCCTGTTCACATCTCATATGCAGTGAGAATTCCATGTAATTCATCCATTGTTACCTTTTTAAGGTCATCTCGTTCTTCTAAGGTGGATACCTTTGGGTCATATCTCATTGGTAATGTTCTTAGTACCTTTATTACCGCTTCATTTTATTTTAATTTTCCCCCAAGGCCTCTGATCGCATTAACAACTTCATCTACTTGAAGAAGGTATTCCCTAACATTCTCTTCTTCTTTCATTTCAAGGCTTTCAAATTGACCTCTATAAGTTTGAATTTTGGATTCTCTGGCCTTAGATTCTCCTTCATAGATAATATTCAATTTGTCCCAAGCTTGTTTGGTAGATGTGCATTGCATAAATTTAGTAAATACCGAGTTTGTCAGGCCACTTTAGATTGCATTTAGTGCTTTGGAATTACCTTCATATTCACCTAGTTCAATTGTGTCCGTAGGGTATTGGTTTCATATATTACGTTCCTTTTCTGTTGTTTCCCAAACCTTCCATCCCAGGGACATCACATGACACTTCATTCTTACACTCCAGTAAGCATAATTTTCTCCGGTAAATAGGGGAGGTTTTTTGGTGTCCAATCCTTCTTGTTGATCCATTGAGGTTTTTGGATGGGATATTCCTTCCAGTGGTTAAGTTGTTTGTGAAGGAACCCACTCTGATACAAATTTTTATTTTATCCCACAATACTGAGAGGGGGGGGGGGTGAATCAGTATTGTCAGTTTTTACTTTAAAACACACAAAAATAAACAATCAACACAGATTTTATCGTGGAAACCTCAAAAGAGAAAACCACCAACACAAACTCATTAAGAAGATGAATTTACAATTTTTTTTATCTGCTGCAACAAAAAGGATGTAGATACACCCTATATTTTGCATGCTACTACAGAATGGGATGCTACAACACCCCTATGGTTTTTCTTCCTGCTACAATAGACAAGGATGCTACGACACCCTGTTCTCCAGCTACGACCCCCTACAGACCTGTGGCCTATCGTAGCACCACCCTGCCACCCTAGACTGATATTCTTAGTATTTTATAACAGTTGATAAACTATTCACTTTGGACTCTATTAGACTTCCTAACAGAGACACTTTCTTCTTTACACATTCAATCAATAAATACCTTTTACCTATTACCTACCAACGCATCTCTCCATAGCTTCGTTCTTTCATTTTGGATCATGACTATTTACTTACAAACATACCTCTTCATCATCTACCCATTCATCAGTCACATCATTTCATCACTAAGTTCCAGCCAATGTACCGTTTCGTTCTTCTCACATCCCATAGTTCATTTCTGTACCTCTGTTTATCGTTTTCTGATGCTTCCGCAATATTCTTCTCCAGATACCCTCCGGACCATTGATCTTATGCCCAAATCTTGTCGTACCATTGATACTATCTAAATATCTCCTTTTATTTTTGCACAAGTTCCTATTTCGATGATTCCCCACCATTGATTTTCATCGGGCTTCACCATGAGCATCGATCTTCAGATTGTGGGATGCAGGATGCGGGATGTGGGATGTAACATTTCCCAACATCATATCTCAACTTTCCGCAAACTTCTTTCCGCACCCATTTTTCTAAACCATTGATCTATTTTATCAGAATGAACTT
The DNA here is from genome assembly GCA_001517045.1 of Pseudotsuga menziesii. Classification (NCBI taxonomy): domain Eukaryota; kingdom Viridiplantae; phylum Streptophyta; class Pinopsida; order Pinales; family Pinaceae; genus Pseudotsuga; species Pseudotsuga menziesii. Next base: position 61,125 of record LPNX010410372.1, read on the forward strand.
CAGCCATCTGATCTCTCCAGATTGTGGGATGTGGGATGTAACATTTCCCAAATTTGTATCTCAACTTTTCACAATTCCCTTTCCACACTTCTTTTTCCAAACCTTTGATCTATTTTATCGAAACTAACTTCAGCCATCTGATCTCTCTAGATTGCGGGATGCTTCCTGAGTGTTTACTTCAGATCGAATTCGAATCTCATTATGACTTTGCAGATATGCACGATTTCTTTGCGGAAATCCTTTGCGACTATTTCTAACAGTTTTGTCATTCATACTACATCTCTACTTCCATTCGACCTTTGTTCTTTGTTTCATTTACCATTGTTTACATCATACTGTCGACACTGTCTTAGAAATCTTTGGATCAGTCATTCATGTTGTCTTATCATCCATGCCCATCTCATTTATCTCATATGTGTCATGCCCATATCCATGTTGTTTGTCCTGCCATCATATCTGTTGGTTATTCCTTTATCATTCATGAAACCTTTGACATCAATGACAACTATATCAACACAAATGACTGTATTGAGCACATATAACATCTGACTCATAGTCTTAAAAAAGAATATGGTCTTTACATTACCTTGCTTCTACAAAGAAATGTCCCATTAAAACCATTGAACCCAAACCATACGTATAATTTGACGGGTCTTTAAGTTCTTGTATCAACGTGCTTTATGACCTAGTGCATCTCAATAAATAATAATGCACTTTTTCTGGATTATCTATTGGTGCAATGACATCAAATACATCACCTTCTCTAACTAAATCAAAAACATGATCATAATCTTTGTCAATCAAAAGCACTTCATTGTCGCGCTCTACATCGCTGATATTTCCAAATGGGGGAAATGGTGTCAATTCTTGGTGTCTCCATGGTTTAACAAATTTGTTATTCTGGTTTTGACACTCATCCAAAGACTCTACATCATCAATACATGCAAGACAAAAGCAAGAGTGCTTTTGTTTCTTGATTGCGTGTATATTTGTCATTTTCTTACTCCTAATGGAGTGTAAGCCCCTTGTTTTCAGGATTGCAGTACAATTATGTGGCATTGATCTATCAACATCACCCATTGCAATATTCTAGAAAAAAATTCTCACATTACCCATCCTTTCATTGAATTCATGGCTCAAATTTTGTTTGCACCAATTAACAACATCGTTTGAATTTGCAAGGTGAGAAGCAGAGTGATTCATTTGATATCTCCTAAGTGCACATTTCACGCAAGCCCCATCACCATCATGTTTTCCTTTTCCATGTATTGTTTCAAAAAAACTCCATGTGTGGTGAACATCTGTGTTTCTATGAAGGCGAGACAACCATAAGAATGATCACGCTAATTTAAACTGACTAGCATAACCATCTAACCACACCCAATGTTCTTTAAAAGTTACATTTTGTCTTGATAATTCTTAATAAAGCATGCCAAAACAATGCTGGAAAAAACATGTATCATGTATACAATCATCACTAATGTAGAAATGATACTCCTTAATCACATGACTATTATTTTGATTTCTATCAAAACCATTGACATCAAGCTCTGCATGTTTATACATGATATGAACAAGTATAGATTCCTGATCTGAATGATAATACTCACTCTGTATCTCCTTTTGCGGAGTGAAAGTGTAATTTTCAGCAAAAACAACAATAGATAATATTGTTCCTTTTTCAAATACATCTCACGATTGCTTGAACTGTAAGTCCTTCCATTGTACTGAGTGAAAGTGCTTGATATATTTATATATTTGATCCTTGAACAAATTCATAAAATCTATCAAAGAGAATCACTTTCAACTAAATTTATCTTTCTTCATGTTGTCGTTGAATCTATAACAGGAGTATAATCAACATAATCATATCTCTTCCATTTCATAATGCGATTTGATAATTGAGGATAATTTGCATCAATGTGGTAGTTAGCATTAAAAAGGGCCAAATTAGAACATTCCTCGCATTTTTCACCTCTGAAACATTGTTTCTTATAGAATACTTGATCATTCTCTCGCGCACATAATATTTTAGATACAAATTCACAAACAATCATAGGAGGGGGGTTATTTGGCCAACACTGCATGCCAAAATCTAGAAATGTTTCATAATATAATTCGAATTCTAGATGGTATCGACAACAACATGTGTCGTGAACAACGATGGGCCTGACATACCATGGTTTAAGCTTCACAAATGTGCTAAGGGAAATCTTCACATCAACATTACTCTCCGTAAAAGTTTTGAACATTTCCACTTGAGTGATCTCTGTTATGTGTTTGGCATGAGTTTCATAGTTTCCTTTCGATATACGATGTCACACAACATCCTTTTCATTTGGTAAGAAATGAGAGTTTAAATGCCAAAACTATTTCACCATGTCCCTCACATTATCTGGAAGTCTATCTTCATAAGGTTTCCTATAGATAAAACCCCAACATGCAACTTCATCATCCTCGTCTAATTGAACCCTAAATTTTTTATGCTTCCATAAATATTTTCTTGATGTTTTTAACATTCTTGCAGTTGTAGACAACAAATGACTATTTACAGTGTTTTTTACCACAACCCCTGTTAGAATAGATTTACGAGCAACCATGTAGTTATGAGATCATTTTTTGCAAGTGAAGCAAGGACGGATGTCAGATTTTGTGATACAATCTCATTTGATTTAGCGTCTTTGACATTTTGAATGCCCAATAATGTCATTGCATTTCTTAGCCATTTCCGCTTTAACAATTCATTTAACAATTGAGCTTGTTCTATGAGAGAAATACCTTCAAAATGTTATTTGACTATCTTTTTTACTCTATAACGAGTTGTATGATCAGGCATCGAAGGTCCCATTTCTTCAATTTTACTTGAATCCATATTCTCCAAAAACGTATCGTCAATGATGATATTGCTACAACTTCTAATTAAACTCTGTGAAATGGTAAGTGTGGCAGGATGTTGTATGTTGGATGTTGACCCTGCATAAAAATAAATATAAATTTATCTAATTTTGAACTTTCAAATCAAATATATATAAGTTTATATTATAAAGTAAATTATAAACATATCAAAATTTATTTACTCACCAATAATGGTCTCAATATCGACGCTACCCATAGTTTTCTCCACATTTGTCATTTCCTTGTCACCTCCATGTTCTTCATTTCTTTCATCAACGTGTTCCTGGACAATCTACATTCCTTCATCACCACCATGTGCGAGGTTCACATTTTGCATTTCTTCGTCACCGCAAAGTGCCTCCACATTTCTTTTTGTTGCTCTTTTCTCTCTTAACTTTCTCATGTTTTCACGCTTTATCTCTCTCTTTGCTTCTCCATCAATTTTGGTGCGATCATATTTTCTTTTGCGATTCCTTCAATTTCCCATGTAGAAGGAATTAAAACCTAAAATACAATGCATGAAAATATATGAGAATTGAGAGTTAAATACATGTTGAAAAAAAGATAACAACAAGACCCAACAAAAGTAATATGCTAAGCACCCTTGTACGACAAATTTACCAAATTGTTGAATGTGGTTGTCATTGATGTCAAAGGAGTTTAGGTGTGACAAATGAATAAGCAAGGACATGATGGCAGGGAAAAAATCAGTGAAAGACAAATTTGAATGACAAAGGAAACTTGATGAAATGGAAAGTATGATGATGTGGCATGTGTTATGAGGCTGGAAAGACACATGATTGTGTCCTGATGCTATCATTAAGTCAGTCTTGAAACCTGACATCATTTGGGAAGAAGAATTGCAAGCTTCTCAGAACTTTGGAAATTGACTATGGAAAAATGAGTCAAAACTACTCTAAGAGAATGCCCTCCATAATTAAGGGTTTGACTAACATTCCCACACCATGATACCATGCTATAGATTGTTGAATTGGATATCTATTCATGGTCTCAGGTTTCCTTAATCGCTTCTGAGGAAAAAATTATAGATATTCCAAAACAAGTTTTTGCACCAGATAAAGTAAAATTACCTAAGTAGTCTCAGTAAAATGCCCACCATAAATCATAAGTTAAAGTAAATGCCCACAACATATGGTCAAGCTGTATTCTATTGATTTTTCTACCTAAACATGAGCGCAATTTGTATTAAGCATGTCTGAAGAAAAAATTATGGATATGCCAAAATGGGGTTTCAGGATAAATTTTTAAGAAAGTCTTCAAAATGACTATTGTAAAACTGGCTCAGGTGGCCTTGCGAAAATGCCTGCTGTACCTAATGGGTGAATGATAAAAATAATTTTAAACTACCATGATCTAGCTTGTCAAGAAGGATATCTCTCCATAGTACTAGTTTTCATATAAGGTGTTTGATGACAAAATTAACATCCTTCCAAAACAGGGGTTCAAGTTGCTTTTAAACCAAAGTAGCAAATCTACCTAAGTGGCCTCAGGGAAATGCTCTCCATAGATTGTGGGTTAAATAAAATTATCACACCATATGGTCATTGTGTAGATGGTTTTTTTTTATACCTATCCACATATTCAGTTCGACTTGAAAGTTCCTGAGGAAGAAGTTATGGATCTACCAAAATAGGGTTTTAGGATAAACTTTGGAGAAAGTCCTGAAAATGACTTAGTGTTGGAAAACTGGCTCAATTGGCCTTAAGAAAATGCTTGTAGTACCTAATGGGTGAATGATAAAAATAATATGAAACTACCATGCTCTATCTTGTCAAGAAGGATATCTCTCCATAGTCTTAGTTTTCACAGAAGGTGTTTGATGAAAAAAATTAACAGCCTGCCAAAACAAGGGTTCAAGTTGCTTTTACACCAAAGTAGCAAATCTGCCTAAGTGGCCTCAAGGAAATTCCCGCCATAGCTTATGGGTTGAATAAAATTACCACACCATATGGTAATTGTGTATAAGGGTGTTTTTTCTACCTATCCACATCTTCAGATCGACTTGAAAGTGCTTGAGGAAGAAGTTATGGATTTTCGAAAATAGGGTTTCAGGATAAACTTTGGAGAAAGTCCTGAAAATGACTTAGTGTTGGGAAACTGGCTTAGGTGGCCTTGAGAAAATGCTTGCCGTAGCTAATGGGTGAATGATAAAAATAATCTAAAACCACCAGGATCTATCTTGTCAAGAAGGATATCTCCCCATAGTCTTAGTTTTCACATAAGGCGTTTGATGACAAAAATAACAGCCTGCCAAAACATGGGTTAAAGAAAATACCTTGATAAAAGAACAAATTTGTGGCCGGAAGAACTTGGATAGTGTAAAATATCATTTTATTTGTGAACTCTCAGTTGCAATATATATATGCAAACTCTTGGTTGAAAAAGGGATTTGTGAACTCTCGACTGAAAAAGGATTTGCAAACTCTCCACTGAAAAACAGATTAACAATTCTCGTTTGAGAAATTGATGAAAACTATCTCAGACGAGAGCCTATATATACACTTCTCATATGAGAATTTGTGGAATCCCGTCGAAATCACGGGCATTTAATGTGTCAGCCCCTAAAAGATTCTCGAAGCATTATGTGACAAAACTCTCAGCTGAGACATGTCTTACATTTTCGTCCGAGAGTTTAAAACAACTTTTGGCCAAGAGATTTAATTCACTACGGGTTAGATTTTGAGTGAAAAAAATCTCTCCCAAGATATTTTAAATGTCTCAGCCAAGATATTTTCTCAGTCAAGAGTTTTTAGTCAACATTTCCAGCACCATTTATGCAGTTTCAGAAATGTCTCACTTTAGCAAGGTTGAAACAGTGCAAAAAATGAGAATTATCTATCGGAGTTTATACCAGTAGATTCATCATTCAATCTACTTTCTCATCATATTTATTTTTTTTAATTTCATTTAGGATTTCTATTTTTTACTATTTTTTTTAAACTTTATCATTAAAAAATTTAGTGACTTAAAAATCAGTGACAATGAAAATTCAATATCATCACAAAGACGAAGCCAATTGTTTTTGAAAAAATCACAAGGTTGTTCCTTGCAGTGTCCTCTTCAAAAGGGTGCTTTTATATTTTTTTATAAGAGTCACATTTGAAATAAAATGAGACGACAAAAACATGTGTCAATAAGGCACCATTTTTTGTACTTATGTTATTTCGATAAATAATAAAAAATAGTGTATAAGTTTGAAAATACTCAACATATAGTCCATGCAAAACTGAAATCAATGTAGATTATGAGTATAGATTTTGTTTCCCTAAAATAAATAACTATCTCTAAGAAAAATGTGGTGCACAAAGGTCACTCATTATTAATGCTTAAAATTTTAAAGTATATGTCCTTGGTGGATGTCAAATGTTCCCCACTATATGTTGATAAAATTTATAAAAAAAAATATGAGTACGTAGCTAATTCAATTCTCTAAAACATTTGTGTTTATTTCAAGGTGAAATTCCTAAGGGAGATATTAGTTTGAAGGGGTTGAAGTTGAAAAACATAAAATTTTCCAATTTGTTTTGTCAAAAAGCAAGCAAAAGTGTTTCCCAACTTCATGTTTTCACCCTTATCATTTAGTTCAAGTAATTTAACATTCAGTTCAAATCAGTTAACATTCAGTTCAACTAGGTTGACATTCAGTTCAAGTAAGTTATCATTCAGTTCAAGTAAGTTAACATTAATTTCAAGTAAGTTAACATTCATTTCAAGACAGTTAACATTCAATTCAAGTTAGTTAACATTCATTTCAAGGCAATTAAAATTCAGTTAAAGTCATTTCACTTTTAGTTAAAGACAATGAACATTCATTTAAAGGTAATTGAGGAATGGAAGGGCGCTAATGTTTGCATGGAGGGATTTCTAGTTAAATCTTCCTTCTGAATGAGCTATATGGTTCTCTTAGTGTGTTTACTGAGCCTCCTATGTGCTACCTTCTGCATGCTAGGGTTTTTTTCTTGTTATTAATATGCTAGGCATATGGAAAGTTCAATATAGTTGCATAAAGTTGTTTTTGAAGGGTTTCATTGAATCTCTCTTATCTATTGTTGAGGTGATATCTCTTATCGGGAAATCTACTTATGTGTTGTAAACCATTCTCTGCAAAAATACCTATCATACTCAAAGAATTGTTGGGTTTTTCATCCTTCGTGTTTGAGGGGTTTTCTCAGGGTATATATTGTCTCTCATGGTTGATTTATAGAGTTGATTTATGTGGCTGATTTGATTCATGAGATTCATATGTGTGGTTGATATAAAGATTATTATGTGTCTCATATAAATATTCATATGTGAATTTCGTAAGTGTTGAAATTGTTTGATAAAAATTTAAAAGTCCAAGAAGCTACAAATTTTCTCAAACATCAACATTTCTCGCTAGAAAATTTCTTTGGATCCTTTTATTTGCAATAATGCACATATATATTGATACATTGTCTATTTCTTTTGAGGGTTCTTTGTTGGAATTAATAGTAAGATGATGCGTACTCTACCATGGTAAGATGCTCAAGCTCTTGTGACCAAACAATGTCTTCAGAATTGTCAAGCTATTTTTCCAAAAGAAGGGGTTTCTTCAGGACAAGGATCTGTTTATCAGTTGTTGAAGTATTAATGAATATTTTTTCTTTGAACATGAATGCAAGGGTAAAGAGAGCACAATATGTATCTCTTGTCTAATTGGAATTTGTTGCTTGTTTAGTAGATTGTTTCCGACTTCAAGAATTGGTTCAACCTTTCTTCTATGGTCATGGGAAACTGCCTCCTTTATTTGTTTGAATTTTTTTTTCATAGGCATACCCATTTTTCATTATGTTGGATCTCACAAAGTTTGCAGTGGCATAGGCATCTAAAACAAACTGCGCATTAGTATTTTCCTACCACAAATTTGGAATGCCTTTTGCAAAAGAATTGATACATATATATGAAGGGTATCTTTTTAGTAACAAGGTCAGTCGACTGATTAAAGAATGCAATAATACAATTTAATCATCCTTTGTCATTTGCAGTTCATCCAATAACAGTTGAAATGACATGTTCTTTGGAAATTGTTTACATTTAAGGAGAGCAGAAAGTTGTTTTTTTTTTCAACAACATGATCCTTATCTATATCAAGAGGTTCTAGAATTTTTGTTTAGCCAATAGGATGAAGACGGAAGCCAAATATACACTTAGAATGATGGTGTTTCTTGCATGATCTAGTGCAATGATGCATTTGAATCTTCATAAAGTCAATATTAAGAAATGATGAGTTTGTTCATATGTAATGGTTGAAAAACTGAGTGATTTAATTATTTGTGTTTCTTCAATAAATTAGTGCATTGGCAATCCATACAATTCCATGCTCATGTTCATTTCCTCTTTGTTAGAACTCGGTTGTGAAGAAATAACCTACAATGTTTCCAAAGATGGTATTATTCTTAGAGATCAAAAACTTGAATGAATTCATCTTATGTATATAATAACAACTACATTGGACTGGGTGTTTCTACATCAATGAGTCCATATCCTCATCAATGAAAAGGTTCGACAACATTTCATTATTTGTTTTTTCTAGTTTTTCCAATGCATTGCATAAAGGCTTCCAAAGATGCTCAAATGTTGTGAAGCTTACAAAGAAAGTTGGGGGGCCAAGTTGATGAATCATTGCAAAAATGTTTTTCTTCATATAGTCAAAATAGTCTAACGATGTGCGGACTTATTTCAGTGTAGGAAAAGGAAGAGGCAAGTTAATAATATTTTCAATATTGACCTTTTATTTGACATCTTTTGCAAGTAATTTTTTCCCTTTCAATTTTCCTATACAATTTGATATCCAAGTAGTGCTAGTAATATGGTTTATATGGACTTTGATTGTTTTGAAGAAAATATTTGTTAGATGTTCTTTAAAGAAAGTGTTTTTTTGTTGTATCTCCCATTGTGTAATTTGCTGATAGCAGAACTGTTTGTAAATATCATCAAGACGGATTTTTCCATAGTAAAGTGTTGGTAAATTCAACTCTCCAGAGTACTTGTCTTGGAAAATACCCAATTTTAAATAGTTTTCAGAAGGTGAAATTTCAAATATTTTGTTGGCTAGATCATCAAGAAAGTGTGTTTCTCCATATGCATGCACCAAGGCTTCAAATACAGGTTAAAGGTCTAAGTCAAGAAGGTGGTCATTGTCTTCTTTTGCGCAAGATTCATTGGAAACTTATTTTCTGGTGCCAATTGATATTTCATCAGTTGAATCTTGTTGGTGCAATTGATGGAATATTTCTTCCCATTTGTCATTAATAGAAATTCCTTCCTTTTTGTAGAGCTCTATGGTGCATAAATATTTAAGTGAAACCATGAGGACATTAGGGTGGACATTTCCAGAAAGGTATGATTTTTTGTATTATAGTTTTTTCTTAAGGAGAACTGCAATTGTCACTTCATCATTAAGACTTATAGGTAATGTTGTTTGAAATTTATATATACCTACAGGAACATCTATGATAGTACCAGTCAAACCTAGTTGATATCTTTTGTAGCCTAGTAAACATATTTGTGAAAACGCATTGCTTGGCGAGACAAGATGCTCACAAGAGGAGTTCTATGAAATGTATATTCTTGTTAAGGAGGATGTGAAAAGGTGTTACAAAATAAGGTATCTCAGCACTAGAAATTTGTTTTTTACAAAATTTGCAATTTTTTTCATTTAATGACAATGTGGATGGCTCCTCCATATTAGTCAACTATGTGAAAGTCAAAAGAGTTTGATCGTAAACTTTATGAATATCTTTTTTTTTATGTGTAAACGAAGACAAATGAAGCATGTGTGGATATGTGTTAAGTTGGAGTTTCCTCCTCTTAGAACTAGGTTCTTGTTGATGTATTTGTAACTTCGGAATGTATTCACTTGTATATTTTATGTATTGTACCCTGATGTTTATTTTAGGAAGTATCTGTAATGTAAACAAGTCATGTAAAGTCATTGTGGGTAACCCTCCTTATTGATCAAGGGTTAAAGTCCCTGCAATTGTGGGGTCTTAGGGTTATTAGACTATCCTAGAGAAGTCAGACCTAGGTGAGTTATTGTAATTTGGGGCAATAGTCCCCACCATCTAAGTCAAGGTAAACCATCTGTGTTGATCATAGGGAAAATTCCCCACAAGTTGTGGGGCACTGGGGTTATTAGACTCTCCTAGAGATGTCGGCCATAGTAAGTAATTGTTAAGTGAGGCCAACATGTTGGAGTGGAAATAAAGTGAATGAAATAATATAAATAGAGACTGAGACACTCTATTTATCACACATACACTCACTCATTGGGGCGCTTGAGTGAGAGAGGAGAAGCTCTCTCAAGTGAGAGAGAGAGAGAACAAGTTGTTGGAGATCATCTTTATGTTTTTGGGTTTTACTGCTGCCATTGGTGCTCATTCTATCTCTGAGGAAGTTGCATGGTTTTCTCGTTTATGGTTTCCCTAAGGAAAATTCTTTGTGTCTCCTGTCTTTTGTGTTTATTGTTGTGCATGTTATTCTCTCAGATAAGATCCTAAGATCATGCTAGCTTGAATGATAAAAATCTAACATGGTATCAGAGCTAACCTGAGAAGAAGACATTGTGCAGCTATAGAAGCTAGAACTTCTTAATTTTTGGGTCTCTCTCCATAATCCATCAACAAAAGTATGCTAGGCTAACTCTCTATTGAAGGGCGCATCTTTCTGTCGAAGCGGAATTCGATTCTGGGCATTTTCAATTTTTGGTGTGGGAAATTAGGGCTTTCTACAGAAGAGGAATTTTTGAGTGAGCCCGGAATAGGATTTCTCTCCTCATAAAAATTGAAGTTTAGAGACCTGGGTTGAGATTTTTGGTTGGGTGAAACTCTAGGAAAGTCAACCCCTAGTTTGACCCCGAGCTAAAAAAAACCCTAAAATACTAAAATTGATAAGTTTTGGTACATTTGCTATATCTCGGGATTGGAGAAGGTTCAGGAGCTGAAAATTTCACAGGCCATAGATAAAATCTTGATCTACACTATGTCCAATTTTAGCCTCATATTCACTATATTATAGGAGATATGATTCCTCCACGTTAGGGTTCCAGCCTCTTCTAGGATTCATCACTAAACATGACACCTAGGGACAATTGCTATATCTCAGGATACCAAGGTCCAAATAAAATTTATAAAGATGTTCTATAAAGGGCACATACTGTACTTTATGTGGTAGAAGTTTCAGACGTAGAATATGAAACAGTGACACGTGGAATTCTATACAACTTTGCTATGTTGAACAGTCTTGAAATAGGTCACCTTGCGAAAACGATTATAAGTCCCAATTGTGAAACAAATTATGATGAAACTTGTGGTGTTTAAACAGGGATAGGAAAGGATACCTCAGTGCAATGTTTCAGACATAAAGGAGTACTAATTTTAGGGATACCACAGAAACAGTATCAGGAATTTCTGCAGAAGAAATTGGAAAAGTAGGGCTTCCTGTTCCGAGAACTTCCCTCCACTGTTTTCAAAAAACGAGTACATTGGACAACTCACCTTGAAGAGGTATATCCTTATATCCAATTAGATCTGAAATATTCCAAGTTTTGAGAATTAGGGTTTCTCTGACAAACCCTAGATCAGCTAACTTTGAAACCAGGATGAACACCTCAAATCAGTAATATCTAATCTTTTGCAATTTTCATTTGAGGTTATCATTTCAAAGTGATATATCACATCAGCTTGATGATAATCTTGGTGAATTTGACAAATTACAAGCATGGTAGTATATGATATCTTTGAAGAAAATGAATTGGACACCTACATAAGTAGAGAGGTTCAAGTTCCATAGGGAGATGAGGCTAAAATCCTTACACTAGAAGAACTTGGTCAAGGCCAAGAAGATCATTGTTGATTCAATAATGGATCACCTTATACCACAAGTGTCTTCCATAAATACACTGAAAGAGATGTTTGATTCCTTGACCAAGATATTTAAAGGGTATCTCAAATCAAATAACAACCTGAAGTAGTAGAAGAAGAAGTGGAGAATGCAGAAGTTGTGATAACTACCTTGAATGGCCTCCCGAGATCATGGGATTCATTCATTCAAGGAATGTGTTCTAGAAGGAAGTGATTACTTTCAGAAAGAATCTAGGAAGAGCACACATAAGAATATGTTCAACTCATAATAAGAGAAAACAAGATGGGAGCATCTGAAGATAAAGATTTCATGATTCAAAGAAGATACCTCAAGCGATGAGGAATATGAAGAACTCAACTCCTGAAGAACCTCTTATCCATCTTAGCATTTGGATAAGAAATGATGCTATTATGAATGAATAATATGATGAAGCTGAAAGCTCAAGAAGGATTCTACCCACGAAACAAATAACGATAAGTATTCAATTGTCATTTCATGATATTGTTTTGTTATGCATTTGTTTATATTTAGTTAATGTATTATGCATGATAGAATGTTTTCATTAATGAAAATATACTACTAATATGCATGTGATGGGTAAATAGATCATGGTGCTATACAAATCTCCATTGCTTCTTATCTAGAATGAAACCTCTTTGCTGACATATTGGATTAGTGCATAATATCAATGTTGTCTTGGTAGAGATGGAAGGAATCTAGAAAGTGTCTGTGAGATATGGATGAATGTTGTATTGGCTAAAATAGTTGCATGATCATATATTTATGCATAAGAATTTTCCATTATGAATATTCCTTATGAAATGTTNTCACTTGTAGGAAAGATCGCGTAAAATCACCTACAAGCAAAGAAGGATGATACTTGTTCCAAAGAACAACTGAAATAGTTCAAGAAAGAATCCAAGATGAAGAATAATATGGCAAATGCAATGACACCATTGATGTAGAACCTTCTAGCTATGAAGAAGTAGCCAATAATAATGGGAAGACCAGTTCAAGAAGAATGATTTCTAGGATGCAGTATCGAGACCTGAAGGGAAGTTCGTAGTTCCATCATGTAGTAGATGGAAACATTGTGGGATACAAGGTAGGATTCGTAGCATGAGGATTCTCACGAAAAGAAGGCATAGACTATGAAAATACATTTGTAGACAATGGGAATTGAGACACATGACAGGAAGAATCATGTGTGAAAATAAAAGAAGGCATTGTACGAGCTCAGAAGACACCCATGGGATAACACATACATGAGGAGCTTGACAAAGATCTGAACCTTTGCTACAAGGTTGAAGATGAAATTCTATAGAGGATGACAAGCTCACAGATGGGTGCGAGAAGAAATTTTGAAAAATTTCAAGATAGAGGATCTTGGTATCCAGTATAGATACATAGAATAATAGTAGCAGAGGATGCTACTTGTCACTCTAGTACAAAATGTTTCAATGCATACAGTACGAAAGGAAGAGGGAGAACGATGCTCCGCTTCAGACGGAGTGACTGCAAAATATCCTAAGGTTCGAGATGGTATGACATGACGGAAAACTTGCTGATGACTCTAGGATTTACTGAGAGTAAAGTGGATTCCAACCTTTGCTTCAAGGTTGAAGGAAAAATACCAGTGATGCTCCTGTTATATGTCAATGATGTGTTCCTGACAAAAAAGAGGAACTCATTAAAGTTGCAAGAAGGAGACTTGCCGCTGAGTTTGATATGAAAGACTTGGATATGATGCACTATTTTCTAGGCATGGAGGTGTGGCAGAATGAAGATGGAATTTCCCTGGGACAAGGGAAGTATGCAGTAGAGGTCCTGAAGAGGCTCAGGATGATGGAATGTAAGGCCATGACCACACCTATGGAATCAAACCTAAAGCTATTGAGTGTTTCTTCATCAGATACGGTTGATGCTACGATGTATCGTTAGATGATTGGTTCCTTGATGTACCTAATGGATACGAGACCGGATATTTGCTTTGTTGTGAACACATTGAGACATGTTACAATGATGGTTGCAAAACATATTCTGAGGTACCTGAAGGGTACAGTTAATTATGGGCTCAAGTATGAGGTGAATCAGAAGATTAACCTGGAAGGTTATGTTGATTCAAATTCGGTAGGCAGTGCCATCAATAGGAAGATCACTTCAGGGTGTTGCTTTAGTATGGGATCAGGTGTGATCTCTTATTTTAGTAGGAACCAGTCTTGCGTGGCACTAAGTATAGCTGAAGCAGAGTATGTCATAGCTTGTTGAGATAGTTGTGAGGCAGTATGGTTGAGGAAGATACTGTCTAATTTATTTGATATCCAGTTAGATGCTACTTGTATATATTGTGAAAACTAGAGTTGTGTGAAGTTGTATGAGAACCCAGTGTTCCATGACAATTCGAAGCATATCGAGATCAAATATCACTATATCAGGGATATGGTGCAGAGGGGAGCAGTGAAGCTCCATTATGTTGTGACTAACGAACAAATAGCTGATGTGTTGACAAAGACATTGGCTAGAGTGAAGTTTGAGTACTTCAGGGAGAAGCTTGGTGTTCTCCAGATCGAGGTTCCCTTCAAGGGGAAGTGATGAGTCCATGAGCCATTCTAACATGGTGAGATGATTGGTTCCTTCCATGCTCAAATGTAAGGGCTGGTCCATTATGTCATGGTGAGAGGATTGGTTCCTTCCATGTCATATATGAGTGCTGATCCATTCTGATGTGACTGTAGGATTGGTTCCTACATGATTATATATAAGTGCTAAATACCATTCTCTGGGAGAATGGAGGCACTTGGTCAGTTACCAAGAATTTGTTCAGTCTGGTACTAACACTTAGCTTGGGGTTGAGAGCCTTTTTATCATGATGTGTGAATAAATTTTCCTAGCATGATGTGTGAATAAAGTTTCCTATCATGGTCAGATATAAGTGCATAGCTTTTCTGACATGATGTGTGAATAAATTTCCCTATCGTGGTCAGATATAAGTGCAGAGCCTTTCTAACATGATGTGTGTATAAAAGTTTCTTATCATGATGTGTGAATAAAGTTTCCTATCATGATGTGTGAATAAATTTTCCTATCATGGTCAGATATAAGCGCAGAGCCTTTCTAACATGTTGTGTGAATAAAAGTTTCATATCAAGATGTGTGAATAAAGTTTCCTATCATGGTTAGATATAAGTGTAGAGCCTTTCTAACATGTTATGTGAATGAATTTACTATTGTGGTTAGATATAAGTGCTGAGGAAGATGAATACCTACTTGGAGGTTAGGCCTACAACCAGCATGAAAAAAGATTGGCTCTGTAGAAATTCCTATGACGAGAAGAATGAAGAGATAGCACCAGTTGATCAAGATGGTAGAAGTAGTGATGATGATCCAAAATTGATGATGATCCAGTGATGATCCATACTTGATGAAAATGACTTGATGATGATCCAGATGATATAGAGAAGAATACTTGTGCTGATAAATTGTGTCGAGAGAATACCTTCCTAGTTAAGAGGGAGTGTTGATGTATTTGTAACTTCAGAATGTATTCACTTGTATATTTTATGCATTGTACCCCAATTTTTATTCCAGGAAGTATCTGTAATGTAAACAAGTCATGTAAAGTCATTGTGGGTAACCCTCCTTATTGATCAATAGTTGTGGGGCCCCAGGGTTATTAGACTATCCTAGAGAAGTCGGCCCTAGGTGAGTTATTGTAATTCAGGGAAGTAGTCCCCACCAACTAAGTCAAGCTTAACCCTCCTTGTTGATCAGAGTGAAAATTCCCCACAAGTTGTGGGGAACTGGGGTTATTAGACTCTCCTAGAGATGCCGACCCTAGTAAGTAATTGTTAAGTGGGGCCGACATGTTGGAGTGGAAACAAAGTGAAAAAAATAATATAAATAGAGAGTGAGACTCTCTATTTATCACACACACACTCACTCACTGGGGCACATGAGTGAGAGAGGAGAAGCTCTCTCAAGTGAGAGAGAGAGAACAAGATGTTGGAGATCATCTTTATGTTTTCAGGTTTTACTACTGCCATTGGTGCTCATTCTATCTCTGAGGAAGTTGGTGCTCATTCTATCTCTGAGGAAGTTGCGGGGTTTTCTCCTTTATGGTTTCCCCAAAGAAAATTCTTTGTGTCTCTTATCTCTTGTGTTTATTTTTGTGCGTGTTATTCTCTTAGATAAGATCCTAAGATCATGTTAGCTTGAATGATAAAAATCTAACAGTTCGTACCCTCTATTGCACGCAACAGAACCCAAGATATCGACCTGATAGAGCAAGGCTCAGTCGGAGCACCTACAACACAGATGCAGTCTCACCCAAGATATCTCTTATGGTAACTTCCAGAAGCAGGTTTTCATATTTGGGTGTAGGTTTATTCTCCCTTGGAACCTTACCAACTCCCTTGAACGAATATGATGGGTGTATTGCCTAACATTATTGTGCACATATAAGACACTACTTAACTTATCCATCACAATGATTATAAAAATAATATAGGATTAGCGCACATGTTATATGTTAATAGTGCGACTCATCCATAATAAAACTCATTCATAAGAAAATACATCAATACTTAATGACAATATACATTCTTGTGACTTAAGTACATTCACCATATACATTCATATGACATAAACACATTCACCATATACATTCATATACATTCGCATACATTCATATGAAATAATCACATTCATTATCTACTCAATGACACAGTCTTTAACATGGAAACCCATCCGAAAAAAACCACAAAGAGCTCTTCATATGGCATGAGAAATATATGGCACCTTTGGTCTGTGCACTAAGCTGCAGGATCTATTATAAATCTTCTTCTCTTATCTATATATAATTCTCTCTCCTCTCATGATCTCTGGTCTTTTGTTGCTCAATATTCTCCTACTTGACTCTACTATTGATCTGCACACATCCTGGATCAACTACTCTTCTCTATACTTCTGCGCACTTAGCTGCAGATTACTCCACTCTTCTTACAGACATAAAACAAATAAATAACTCAGTAAGTAACTAAACAAGTAACCCACACACAACCTAGGTTCTTCATTCTTATAGACTCTTACATGTCGCTATCAGCTGACTTCATTCAATTAGCCAACAACCTTCCATTCTTATTCTAGTGACACTTCTCAGTGGGCACTAACAACCCGAATTACAAATATTCTTTAATTTTTTAACACACGTGTGACTCCTGCTGATTCTAGATGACCTCGTACCCATGATCTTCTTTGAACTATCATTTTTAGTCATTGCATTGTTGCATGCCTTCTCTAGCATGGTTCCTCCTGTCACAGTTAATCTCGTCGCATCCTATCCTTCTATCACGGCTTCTCTTTTTTCACTAACTCTTCCTTCGCAAAATACCCTTCTCTTGCAGCTTCCTCCGCGACTACTTCTTCCCTTATCTCTTTCTTCCTTATCTACTTATGTTCTTCCTTCTCTACTTCTTTCGCAACTCCTTTTCCTTCCTACGACCAGACTCTTTACATTCTTGGGAAGAATTCTAACTGAATGTTTCCTATCTTTCCCTAGGGACAACAAACCTCCAACACTCACCTATGGCTCGTACCAAGAAACAAAAACCTATTCATCAACTTCTATATTTGTGATGACTTTACCTTGAAAATATTGTAATATTTTTTAGTATCTCTTCTGTCTCTCATCGCACATCTTCTTTTGGATTCTACAAATTTTCTAGAAGGTCTGGACTGAGGTGTTATGACGTTACAATCCCTACAACCTCCACTACTCATCGCACCATATGATGTACATGCTAAATAATGCATGTAATCCTTCTTGCTTTGGTCTCCAACTCTGTGACTCTATCAGTATTTTTCTATTGTTTCATGCGCAACACCGTAACTTGTTGCTGCAGCATCTTCATTTCTGTAGCCTTATCCATTTTCTATGCTAAGGGTAACTTCTTCATCTCATTCTTCAACTGAGTTTCTTATGTCTCATCTATTTGCAGCTCCTCTGCGAATTTCTCCAACTTGGTGTCGTCAATTAATGCTTCCCAATTCTGGGAGACTTGTTGATAACCTTGGCACATAATTCCTTTGCTTCTTATATCTTCTCCATAGCCTCTCCCTCTACTTTTCTTCTTTCTTCTATTTTGAAAAGTTACTGCTTTGGAGTAGTAGGATCACTGAGAGGGAATAGTTCATCAAAATCACCGAATATATCCTGGGCTTCCTGAAGAGCTGAGGATGAAATCCCAAGTGCTTTCGTGGGCATTCTTTTCTTTGACTTATTCCTCCCCACACGAAGAATATTTTCATCAGCCCATCTCTGTCGTCGATGCGGAAATATACCATCTCATATTCTCCTCTTTTGGACATCAGTTGATATTCCTCTTCTTCATCACAAGAACATTCATCAAGATGTGAATCTAGCTTGTAATATTCTCCTCTGGTCGTACTGCAACTTCCTCTTCTCATCGAACTTTTTCTTCTCTTTCCTGATTGAAATCATCTTTCGCTCATTCCTATGACTTATGTACATTCCTATGACTTAAGTACATTCACCATATACATTCATATATATTCACATGCATTCATATGACATAAACACCTTCATCATCTACTCAATTCCACAGTCTTTAATGTGTAAACCCATCCGGGAAAAACCACAAAGGTGCTCTTCATCTGGCATGATAAATATATGGCACCTTTGGTCTATGCACTAAGCTGTAGACTTTGTTCTATATCTTCTTCTCTTATCTATATATACTTCTCTCTCCTCTCATGCTCTCTAGTCTTCTGTCGCTTAATATTCTCCTACTTGACTCTATTGTTAATACGCACACAACCTGGATCAACTACTCTTCTCTATACCTCTATGCACTCAACTACATATTACTGAACTCTTCTTATAGACACAAAACAATTAACTGACTAAGTAAGTAACCACGCAAGTAAGAAACTAAACAAGTAACCCAGACACATCCTGGGTTCTTCATTCTTAAAGACTCTTACATTTCATTATCATCTGACTTCATTTAGTTAGGCAACATTTTTTCATTCCTATTCTAGTGACACTTGTCAGGAGGCACTGACGACCCAAATTACAAATATGGTTTTATTCCTTAACACACGTGTGACTCCCGTTGATTCTAGTTGACCTCATACCCATGATATTTCTTGAACTATCGTTTTTATTCGTTGCACACCTTCTCTAGCATGGTTCCTTCTATCGCGACTGATCTCATCCCATATTTTCCTTTTGTCGTGGATTCTTTTCTATCACTAACTCTTCCTTTGTGGACTATCTTCCTTCACGAAATCTCCCTTTATCGCAACTTCATTTGCGACTACTTCTTGCCTTAGCTCTTTCTTCCTTATCTGCTTATGTTCTTCCTTCTCTACTTTTGTTCTTCCTTCTCTACTTCTGTTGCAGCTCCTTTTCCTTCCTGCGACCGGACTCTTTACTTTCTCGGGCATACTTCTAACTGAATTCTTCCTATCTTTCCCTAGGGACAACATGTTATCTTGTATGGATTTAAGATAAATCATAGTTTCATTCTTTTCTCTTTTGAGTTCCCTTTATTTTACGTACTATTTAAATGCATTATTTTGGAAGTTTTTTCAACAAACAAAAGATTTTGAAAAGTTAATTTAAAGTTAGTTGGATTTAAATGGTTTCGAAATTTATATGCGTCTTGTCACCATAGGATGTAGATGATTTTATGTTCGTTGGACGGATTTTCTTTTCTTTTTGAAGGGTTTCCCAATGTTTTTTTTCTTTTCAAGCCTACTTTGTTATTAAATACTTCTATGGATGAGTCGAGGGAAGTTCTATTTGTTTTCTTTTTCTTTGGCAAAGTTCCATGTTTTGTGACGTTGCTATTGCCCACTCTTTCACTATAAATAATGGATGGAATGTAACAATGCTCAATGCTTAATTGGAGATGGATGTTGCAATGGATAAACGTGTGTATGTTCCTTGTTTATTCTATGTTGCATTAGATATAGTAGTTGACATGTATTTTTATTTGAGTAGAAACAATGGTTGATTCCTTTAATGTTCATGTCTCATAAGTGCTTGTTAATGGCTAGCATCTCACACAACCATTGGACAACAAAATGGCCACCTTTTATGTGGCCCATGCAATATGGGTATGGCATGTTGATTATGAATATTTTCCAACCAGATACAAGGCTTGTAGCTTGCACAGTGTAGTCATGATGACACATATGTAGGAATTGGGAATCCCTTTTATCATTTGACAATATGGAATTTCAAAATGACTGTGCATTCATATTTCAAAGGCTAAGACTATCGGCAAAGCATGCTACTTTTGAAACGAATTTGAAAAGCGAATCATGGCAACTTCCTTCAATGGAGGTGAAGGCATGAAATCCTTATTGTGAAAGCATATTTAAAAATTGCATCATTTCCATTTCAAGGATACAACATTATGTTTTGTCAATGATTTCTGACAATTGATTTGAGACATGGTGTTCCGTGCTTGCTGATTTAAAAGATAGTAATGGTTTAAAGTGACCATTTGCTGGGTATGGTCAATAAAAAGAAGTTTGTAACAATATCCATGTACATTTTGGTTGAAGTATTAAGAATTAGAAGGCATACAGAGCAGAGCTCCAAGGCTCACTTACAGAAAAGAATGGTCAAACCAATTCTAATGTAACCATTATCTCCAACATCCTCCTTTAATGGTTACATTGTAAAACTTACAATACTAAATCACAAATTACAATACTTGTCATCTATTTGATTCTTTGTCTGGTTGGTCTTCATTAGCACTTACACCCACTCTGCAATCTTACCATTTCTGCTCTTTTCTTCATCATTCTTTCGAGCTTCCCATTGGATTGATTTAAAATATAACTGCTTCTGACCATCAATAAAATTCTTGTAGTGACTAACAATATTGAGTACTTAATGATGCCAAAGTACATAGCTCCCTGAGTTTGGCAAAGAAGTAATCAAGTAACTGAATTGTTCTATGGAGATACTTCCATCTCTTGAAAACATAGCTCGCTAAAGCCAACAGGATCTACGAGAGTACTCTAGATACTGAACATATCTAGAAGATAGTCATGTACAAGTGACCTTCACAAACTAACAAACACACACAAACTCTTTCTTCTCCAAAAGTAAGCACAGTGTAGTGTTCTTGCTGACATACATAGCTCATTGTACGTTTTAAGAAAAACAAGCTTCTTCACATATTGGAAAGAGGAAGCACACCAATAATAATAATAATAATAAAATATTAATAATAAGCTTATTGATCACACACATAGACCAAGAAGTTGAGTCACCCAATGTTCTCCTCGATGAATGAGCAAGCAAATATAAAAATTCAGATATTTGATGCACACACGGATTGCAGTCTCAACAACCCTAATATCCAAACAAGGATGTATACCCTTCCACAAACTGAAGGTTGTGAATGTATTGAGTTCCTGGAGATTACAAGGATTGCACATTCGTTTATTGGTTGGACAGATAGATCACGGACATATATTAAATCCTTTTAACAACAACAATCTCGAGTGCAGTGAGTAATTCACAGTAATCGAGGGGATCAAGCGAATACATCTAGGTTGGCCCCTCCTTTACGATGATCGTTTCCCTCAATCAATCCCCAACCAGATTCCTCACTGTATTGACAACTTTTTTTTTCACATGACAATAATAAACTCATACAGCAGTAGGCACAGGCGGCAATAAATCATTTTTGCTCTTACACAATGATCTCGGCTCCTCCACGCATGTAGAGATCTGGTTCATTCTCACTGTGGTGGCAATTCCTCAGAAATGGCACCTCAAATAAGTGGTGAAGCAAACAGTTAGGCTTGATTCTCCTCCCATGGAAACCCGCTCACAAAAAATAGTGGAAACATAATAACATTGAAATCCCACACGGAAAACTCTACTCTCACACGCCTACACCTACAAGGAAAGCAATTATCAATTCTCACATCTTTCTGGCCCTCCCCTGAAGTAGTTAAGCCAACACCCGCTTAGATATGTGCTCTTCCTTGTCAATGACCATACAACAATAGGAACATGCAACCAATTGGTTGAACCACTTAATACAAAAGAGATCACCCCATAATCCATAAACATTTTTGTGATCTAGACGAGATGTTGATTGTGACATTGCTTGAAGGTATGCTTCAACATCTGTCAATGCATGGAGTAGGAAATCACTTGTGAGTTCTGTTTGCAATTAGAGTAGCGCAACAGGATCTTATTGATAAAGAGAAAAACTAAAATGATTTATTATTCTCTGCATGCAGGGAATATTGTAATTGGCATGGTTTTGGCAACAATGTATAAATTTTTTTTTTTTTATGATAAAGTTTTTTTCATCATATCTAAGCTTCTTATTGTAAAAAAAATACTTGTATTGTCAAATTGCACGCAGTTGATGTCCATGCAACACTCCACCAGGATATTATTTTAGAACAAGTTTAAAGGTGCATGCACATTCACTGTGAGCTTTTGAAGTTGTGAGATTTTGATAATTCATGGCATATGTAGATAATGCAATGAGGATGAAAGAGATGTTGGATCTGCATGGCATGCAAGATGGTAGGATCCTGGTAGTTCCGTTGCTACACTGCATCCCAGTCCAACTCTTCTTTCGTGCCCTGAAACAATTTTGTGATGATGTCCTACTATGTGTACTATGTGCCCAAAACCTGTCTTGAAACAGTTTTATGATGATGTCCTGCAATCTACCAAAAATCTGGTCTTAGTTCTCACAGAAGGTATCTACTCTATTTTATTTTTCTTTTATTGTTGGTATTAAAAATAATATGTTTTTTGTTATAGAGCTAGGGGCTCTAATATATTTTCTGCTATAACAGAGTGCATAAATTGAAGGAGATTCCATTGTCTCTAATATTTTATTTTTTGCTATAACCGAGAGTGCATAAATTGATGGAGATTCTATTTTCTCGCACCAGGAAAGTGTGGTGATAGAAGCCTATGAAATATGGTTGGTCAAACCGCCAACAGAATGGAGCTTGTGCAGAAATTGCTCAGAGATAAACCAGGTAAAGAGAACATATCATTAAAGCATATGTTCGCTCCATCTCCCAGGGCTACAAGAAATTTATATTGCAAATTTTATTTTATGTTATTGAGAGAGTATTAATTTCTGTAACTAACTAGAATATCAATGAAAATCACTTTATTCATAAAACTTCTTATCAATTGAAATAGATGTCAACCGTAATTAGGCTAGCATGGATCTCAATCACACTATTAATTTTTTTTGGTTCATGTTCTCAAAATATTCCAAAGAAAAACATGTTGAATGTTACTTAGTTATGAGGCTGTGCAGGCAGGCTCATCCAAGAATGACAATCCTCTTCGGAAAGGGTAGAGAAAAATGAAATATTTTAATGGTTTTCTTTATACTCCAACATTCTCGAAATAAATATGTTCTTTATACTTACACATTTTTGCTTATTATAAAAAAAAAACAATAAACCAAAGTCAGCAACGTCATTTTATAGAATAATTCATAACCTTGGGGGCATGTTTATCTGAATTTTAGTATGAATAGTATTTCAACTTACAAACCGTTGCTGGAGTTCATTAAGTCAACATTAGATTTTTTCTTAAGTTTTTTTTAGCATTTAGGTTTATTGAAATCCATGTGACGTGGCTAGAACCCACAAATATTAGGAATAATAAAGGTTTTAAGTTTTTCATTAAAGATTAAATTACAATCAAATTTATAATGTATTGTATTTAAGTTTTGATGAAAGAAATAAAAACATAGTCTAAAACTTCAAAATATTAACTATTCAAAAACATAATCCAAAACCCCAAACTTCGATGTTCAACGTTTTCTAGCTAGTTTAATTTTATCAAATTAACTTTGATATTTAACGAGAGTCCACGAAACTACACTCATCAAGCAAATATTATCCACCTATTGATTGGTACCAAGGTAATTCAATCCATATTAGCGACTAGAGGCAGGTCATTTTTTCTTTAATGTTGGAGATTCTGCTTGACACTCTTCTGATTTTGCTATGATGTGTGCTGAAAGAGACTCCTGCTCCCAGAGAAAGCCTCAAGAATTTCCTATGAAAGAACATCCACTTAATTGTATTCATAATGCCCCCCAATAATGCCATATATATTATTCAAAAGGGAGACAAAGTCATTGAAAATATGTTGCTTTTCCCAGGCTCTTCCATTGTAATTCATTATAAAACAACTATTTTTTCTACAATTTTTTTGGTTGGAGAGTTCTAGTGGTCGCTAATTCATTCCATGAACCAAAATAACAAATACAAGAATCAAATCAAATCACAAATGGAGAATAAGTTTTACTTAACCTACTCCCGTTTGACGAAGCCATCTGATTTCCATAAAGTCCATGCTTGCACGCCCTAATTATTCTTCACCAATTTTGAAACCCCATGCCTGCACGCCCTAATTATTCTTCACCAATTTTGAAACCTGTTACTTCAATGTTGGAGTAGCGTTTTTGAATGACATAGGGCTAGAATTTCAGGTTTGGACAGAGTCTTTGAGGGATATAGGCCTGCAATTTTTTGAGGGATGGAGACCTGGAATTCCACTTCTTAAGGTATTTGTGTTTTATATTCATACTAAACTGTTAAACCTAAAATATAGAAAATATAAAAAAATATCATACTATTCCAAGCTTAATGTCTTTGGTTGTGTGTCATTTTGTTGAAAAAACAACAAGCTGATTGTTAGAATCCATTGCCTTCGACAAGGATTAATAGGTAATGTAGTCAATTTGTTATTTAATAAGTTTATGTATTTTTAACCAAAATACATTACCCAATATAAAGTGAAAAATATATTACCCTTTTTTAGAAGTTTTATTATTATAAAAGTGGTAAATATAAAAATTAGGTAGTGTAGTCAATTTGGAAACTAACCCATCATCTTTTGAATCTGCAGTGTGGTTCTAATTGCATAGCATTCACCGGACAACTTCAATAAAATTTCATGAAAACAAAAAGAAAAAGAAGCCAACCTGAAGACGCAAGTAGCAGAAAGTAGATGGAACAAAATCTTACTGAAGGACTTGGCCGCAGATGAATATTGGATTTTCCGATCAGCTTTGTCCTAATTATTACATTAAAGCAAATTAAGGATTTAGCATGGATGATTTGGCGATAGGCAGCATAGATGCCCCAGATGGACTACGTGTTATCATTATTTGAAAAAATGATCCAAAAACTTGTTATTAATATTTGAAAGACTGATATTATTTGAATATTTGATCCAAAAACGTGTTATTAATATTTGAAAGACTGATAAGTAGAGGTTTATGTTAAAAACATGAGCTCTACAATCGATCAACATAGCTAGTACATTGCCTCCTTTTATGAGCATCATCATAAGAAAAGAATGCTCACAATATTTATTACTTTCAAATTTTTTATTACTTTCAAATTTATGTCCTCATAAGAAAAGAATGTCCTCATAAGAAAATAATGCCCACAATATTTATTACTTTCAAATTTTTTACAGATGTAGCTTTTACTATTTTCAACAATTTTACGGATCCAATTCAATTTACAAACTTAAGGGGCAGGGAATATGCAGTTGTGTTTCTCATCCATCTTGTTTCTATATACGTATATTGAAAATGAAAAAGTACTGCGAACGAATAAAAAAGGCAATCCCTTATTTTGAAATGGAAATTTTGCAACCGAAAAAGGATGTTTTGAGACAAAACATATCTATGCCAGTTAAATGCATATTTCTTAATGGAGGATGGAGTATGTGTCTACCGTTGTTGATATCTGATGCTCCTTTCTCCATCTGTATGCAAATGGAAGATAAATGAGAAGGTTGGCAAATGATGGAAGTCTTTTGTTAAGGAAATCGAAGATTGAAAATACATAGATATATTTTGGAAGTTTGGAAAAAAATTTAAAAAAAAAGAATATAACGTGAATGAAATACAAGTAGTTGTTTTTAATAATGTATGGATTCAAAATTCAATCATGAAGAGACCACAAAGCACTACTTTGAAAGGTGGCATTAATCCATAGTGACATATATTGATCTTTAATTTGTTAAAATTAAAGGACAGATAGGCTATATGAGTACCCCATTCCAACATTAATAAATATCTTCCTATACAATGAGCCTACCCTTTCATCATGGAATTTTCTTTAGCTACCCATGGACCTTGAAGAAAATGCATAAAAAATAGCCAAGGTGTTGGTTGGCCATGTGATGATAGGTAAACAATGATGTTGTTGAGAAGTATAAAATAAAAGCAATTTTCCTTCCTTCAGTAATCTTTGTCTTATAAATTTACATGTACAAATAACTTACAATTATAATGTAATTTTTTCTCTTTTATATTTGTCTTATAAATTTACATGTACAAATAACTTACAATTATAATGTAAGTTACTCACTTTTATAAAAATAGTGAGAAGAACTTTTAGAATTAAACTGCAAAAACTAAATGACTAAAAAAATATATATATTCAATAAATGATTCCATTGTATAATTTAAGCAAGATGCACATTGATAAGAAAAGTTATAAATTGAAATGGCTTGCACTTTTAAAAAAATCATTATAATAGAATAAAGACTTGGACTAAAACTTTCTATCACAATACAATAAATTTTAACCAAGTGAGCTAATTAAAAGCATAAAATAAATGCTAGGAAATGATTTTTTATTTATTTTTAATTTGCATCCTCCTTGAACTATTTGCTTATCTAAAAACCCTTGTTTCATCTTTAGAAAAAAATCAAACACCATTACAAACAAAAATAAGTATATTTCTATTAAAAAAATTAAAGGAAACTTTATGTGCTAAAGGTTAAATCTCATTAGAATATTCAAGAAATACCAAATTTCACTTTTTTTTTAATTTGCTAAGATCACACAAAGAGTGAAGCCAAGAGCATATACATATTTTCCAATATGCAAGGAAAGTGGATCTCTTTCGAGGCCTCCAAAGAGATATTAATAGGTGGTGAGCCTTTAAAATTATATTAATATTTTCCCATATGCAAGCAAAGTGGAAAATTCTTTTAGGCTACAAGGGAAAATATTTCACTATGGTGAATTCCTTCTAATTGGGAAAATTTTTGGGAAACTAACCAAGCCATATCTCCATCAAACATCGCATATCCCATGCCCTATTCTAGAAAAAGGTAGGATAAGCTACCTTATATAGGTTAGTAGAGTGGATAAAACTTAGGAAAAAACTAATAGTCGTTGCATATGCCTAGGAAATAATTTTAGGGGACGCTAAATATGAATTGTTATTGTTGCTTTTGAGGACATCCATGGAGGATGTCTCGTCCTATAAATTAATGAACCAAACACTGTTAAACAACACAGTCCAATCCAAGTTTTATATTATCGATGCACAACTTATCTTTTGAAAAATGAAAATTCAACAGACTAATCAATGAAATAGATCCGGGAAAATTAAAAATTAAAAAGGAGTTAATATTTTTTTTACTAATTCACCCACTTTATTTGAAAAAATTTATGACTATATACTCATACTGATCTAGGTTCCTAGGTGCATGACACGGACAACAATTCGATTGAATGAATCGAATTTTGTTATGTCGGAAACATATGAAGAAAAAACAAAGAAGGAAATACACCACACATAGAAACATACACCCATACACAGACAATATGAAAGAGTTTGAACCAATCTTTGTTGTTTCATTATTGTTATATTATGCTCAATACCCTCCTTTAAATTATAATAATGTACATGCTTAAATAGAGTGTTGAGAACACTTGGGTTGTCTTCCCATTACATTCAGTTACAGAGAAGTTGGAATGGTTCATAACTTCAACCGTTACAGACAATTGGAAGATAGAGAGACAAACTATCATAATCGTTTCAATCGCTAGTGTCGTCGATGCTTGTAGAAGTGTTTAATCTGTTGAAGCTGACATTGAGCTTATTGAACTCATGTCAACGTGCATACTTGTCGAAGTTGAAAAACAATGCCAATTGTTGGGTGGATCATACCTCCTTCCTTAAGAAACAATGGTCCCCATTGTTTGCTCGTACAGATGAGGAAACTTGTTGGTTAGTTCAGTAGCATAGTATAATTTTCCTTGTGTTGGGAGTTTTCTGACTTTAGCCACCTGAAACAAGGGAATTGTGTTTGTCCTTGTATGGCGTATGTGTCGTCCCACAATGATATCGCAAGGAAGAGGCTTTGGAACATCGGATGGATGTCTTCAGGTTCTGTTGTATGCAATTCATTTTGATCCAACAATGGTGCATGGTATGGTTGAAGTAAATGCATATTAAATACTAGATGCGGACCCAAGCATGAAGGAATGTCGAGATGAAAAGTGTTTTCTTCAATCTTCTTAAGGATATTATACGGGCCATATCATAAAGGTTTCAACTTCTGGTATGGACCAGTGAAGCATTCCTTCTTGAGATGGAACTACACCTGATCCCCAATTTGAAATGAATGAGGGATGCGATGCTTATCGTGTCACACCTTAGGTTTCACACTAGCTCATTTTAACATTTTTGTGCTTGCTTCTGGATGTTGCAGATATGATATTGAAAATTCTATGGTTTTTTAACTTCTTATCGGTCAGATTCAGTGTCTTTCAACTGTGTTGATCAACTAATCAAGTCAATGGAAGATGAGGGTTGAAATCCATAACATATCTCAAATGGACTATTCCCCATAGAGTTGTGTTGCGCACAATTGTAATTGTGTTGTATGTATGGGAGACTTTCATCACATATATGACAATGCTTGTGGTTGCACATGCAGAGAAATTGTACTACCAAGCGATTCACAACTTCTGTCTGTTTGTTTGTCTGAGGATGGAAATTTGTCGATAAGGAGAGTCTGGCATCAAATTGTTTCTAGAGATTCTTCCAAAATATGATAATGAATCTGACAGCTCTTTTGGAAATGATGGTTGTTGGTATGTCATAATATTTCGAGACATGTTTGAAGAAGAGATGAGTAGTTTGTTGTGCTTTCGTAGTCTTCTTACATGGAATGAGAATGGCCATCTTGGAAAAAAATTCAACTACTACTTAGATCGTTTCATGCTAATATTTGGTAGTAGGATATCCCGTCAAGTAGTCCATAGAAATAGATTCACATGGTTGACTAGGAACCGACAAAGGTGTATATGATCATTTTCGTCGATTCAACGGTTTAGCAATGGCACAAACCATGCATGATTGAATGTACTTGTTGAATTCAGAATTAAGTGAAGGCCAATAAAAATACTTTTGGGGGATAGAGAGGGTCTTTGCTACTCCAAAGTGTCTTGTAGTCTTGTTGTTGTACGCATCCCAAATGAAATTTTATCAGTGCTCACCTGTCGATACAAAACATTGTCCAAGCTTGTAGAACAAGGTATATTTCAGGAAATAGTCGATAGTGGACGGCAGGTCAATTTGAAGCTGTCGATAAATTGGAAAACAAAATCGCAGTCTACCGAATGCAATTGAGGCCAAGTAGTGGTGTCGTAGCCCTGCATACTCATCATTGTAAAAAGGAGAGTAACAGGTGGTCGACTTAGACAATCAGCTACAACATTGGATTTACATTTTTGATACTTAATTACTAACTGAAATTGTTGCAGGTAATTACTCCACTTGAGTTGTCAAGTCGTTTCTAACTTTAACTATGACGGTGCAAACTATAAAGGCTTGTGGTTAGTGAGAATGATTGTATCATTTCCATGAATGTAATTTCTCCATTGCTTAATGGATTGCACAATGGCATACACTTCCTTTTCATACATCGAATATCTTCTTACGGTTTTGTTAAAATTTTCTGAATGAAAAGCGACTGGGTGACCAAATAGAGTTATCACCGCGCCTATGGAATAGTCTGATGCATCCATATCAATCTCAAAAGGTTGATGCAAATTAGGTAACACAAGTATTGGTGCAGTAAAGAGCTTATGTTTGAGTTTCTCAAAAGCTTGTTGTTTTGTTGTTGTCCATTTGAAGAAAATTTTCCCATTTCCCTTAGTCAATTGATTCAAAGGATAGGACATGTGACTGAAGTTGAGTATGAATCATCAATAAAAATTTTCCAAACCAAGAAAACTTATTAGTTCATCAATGTTTTGAGGAATTGGCCAATCTTCAAGGATTTGTACTTTGTCTAGATCGACGTGAATGCCTGCTGAGTCGATTACATACCCCAAATATTTGATGTTCATTGCAAATGAGCATTTTTCCATGTTCAAATAGAGTCGATGTTGTCAAAGAGTGTCGAGGACTTGTCTAAACTACCGTACATGTTATTCCCATCATCGACTAAAAATCAAAATGTTGTTTAAGTAGACAATGACACACTTGCTAATGAAAGGTTGAATAATGTCATCCATATATCACATGCAGGTCATAGGTGCATTGGTTAAGATTAAAGGAATGTATAACCATTCAAACAATCATTCCTTTGTTTTGAAAGTATTTTTCCATACATCGATGGGATTGATCAGAATTTGATGATATCCCGACTTGAGGTCAAGCTAAGAAAACAATTTAGTGCCTTTGAGGCAGTCAATGAGTTCATCTATCCATGGAAGAGGGTATCTTTTCTTTACCAAAATCTTTTTGAGAACTCGATAGTCGATGCACATGTGTTAAGTCCTATCTTTATTTGGAACAAGGATGATTGGACTTTCACAAGGAGAGGATATGGGTCATATGTGACCTTTATTGATTAAATCTTGAATCTTTTTGTGAATCAATTCATTCTCAATAATGGATATATTGTAAAGAGATGTGTTAGGTAATGAATAACCAAGAACAAGTTCAATGGAGTGTTTTACTTGGAAATGTATAGGTTCTATGTATGCCTATTGAAATATGTTCTAGTATTCATTAAGGATATTGTCGATCTATTGTTTCCATCGGGATTTGCACTACTTGGTGAGTCGACTAGTTGTTGCAGTCTTCCTAGGATGCCAAGGATTAATCATAATCAATGTGAATCTCTGAGTATGGTTGATGAGTTTCTTTGTTTGTTTGGAAAATACCATAAGAACCGTTGGTGTAGGTATTCACTCTGGTTACCATGCCATTGGTTTCGTATTTTGACAATCACATTCTAAGGTTGTGACTGATAACTCCCATGTCAATGCCATAAGTAAGGTTTCCCAAATAGGACATCGGCTACCGAAAGAGGTTCCACGTCACAAAATTACTTCATCTTCAAAAGGATTAATGAAGTAGGTCAGTTTGCACTGTCAAGTGATTCTCAGTTCATGTCCATCCTTCATCCAATTGATATTATAAGGTTGGGGATGTGGAGTGGTGACAAGACCTAATTTCTTCATGAGATATTCATAAACAAAGTTCTTTTGGCTACCATAATCCACAGTCAAATGCAATGGATGGTTTTAAACCCATATTTGTGTATGTAACAAGCACTCTCGTTCCTTCTCGTCAACGATAGTCAAGGATGTCAGAGTGGTCGATATCGATGTTAAAAGGGTTGATGCTTCTGGGACAGATTCTACCAAGGTTTTGTCGGACAAGTTGGAGGTCAACAATTTTTCCAAAAATGTCTTTCGAGCCTTGCATTCATATGTATCATGCCATGATGAAATGTGGTAATCACACCATTTCCTGGTAATGGGTTGTTTTCTACATTCCCTCTTGCCTTTTCGAGAGTAATTTTTTCCATGGTCTTGCTTTGGCGGGGTTAGCTAAGAAGGGTCTCTTGAGTTATTGGAGTCGGTTGTTGACTTCTTTTAGGATTTTTTACCTGTTGGCTTGGTCATGAAGCATTCTTTTCTTTTCTGTTTCACTTCAAGATTACTAGAATAGTGGAGTGCATCTATAACTGTACTGACATTCAGAAACTCCATCTCTTGCTGAATGTACGAAGACAATTCACTGACATACTTCAGAACAAGCAATTTCTCTTCTTCTTGAACACCAAGTCTATCCATGAGTAGATATAATTCATTGGTGTAACTCTGCACGAATTCGTATTTCCATTTCCTTAGCTATTGTCAATTCTTATACTGATTTTCAATGTACTTAGGAGGGTATAAATTTTTTCAGAAGTACTCAACAAATTTATCCCACATATCTATGGGTTCTTTTTCTTTCTCCATCTTTGTCGATAAGTTATCCCACTAGCAGTGCACAAAGGTCTACATCTTTAAGGATGCAATGGTGATCTTTCTAGCTTCTGAGAGTTGATTCATATAGTAATAGGATTCCAGTTGTTGTACCCAATTTTGTACATATTCCACATCAATATTTTCTTCTAGATTCAGTATGTCAAAGTTCATTTGTACTTTGAATGGACTAATTTTTTCTAATTGGATCTTGTCAAGAATCCCCCCTAGCATCGAGGTGAATCGCGTGAGAATCTCATTAAACTAGGCGAACATTTTAGTTCATTGTCGACCCAATGATTTCTCTATGAGTTTATTTGTCTCGTGAGTTGCATTTCTATTGTTTGTTTCTCCAACCATCTTCGATCTAGTAGTGTGAGTAGGTATATACTCTAAATTCGAAGGTAGTATCTACTTGGATTATTGCATTTGTGAGCGTGTTTGAATAGGAATAATTCAGGTAACCTCGAAATAATTTTCTACACATGACTTAAGCACGTAGAAGCTCTAATTTTTCTATGGTACCAATGATCTAGGTTCCCAGGTGCACGATGGGGAAAACATTTCAATTGAATGAATTGAGTTATGTTATGGAGAAAACATATGAAGAACAAGAAAAACAAGAAATACACTACACACAGAAACATACACACATACATAGACAATATGGAAGAGTTGAATCCAATCTCTGTTGTTTCATTACTGTTCTATTATTCTTAATACCCTCCTTTAAATTACAATAATTTACATGCTTAAATAGAGTGCTAAGAATGCTTGGGTTTGTCTTCCCATTGTGTTCAGTTAGAGAGAAGTTGGAACGGTTCAAAATTTCAAGAGTTACAGATTACTGGAAGACACAAATGTAATATGTTGTAGTCAGTGTGGATCATCGGTTCCGATGATGCTTGTCGAAGTGTTGAATCTATACAATCCGACATTGAACTTGTCGAAGTCATGTCGAGGTGCAGACTTATTGGAGTCGATGTTAAACCTATTGAAGTCAACAAAAAATGTCAACTGTTGGGTGGATCACATACCATATGCATTATATACAACAATGAATTTGTCAATAATCATAAAAGATGTTGCGGAATGAACAACAAGAACAATTTTTTTTTTAGAGAATGTCTTATGCAGTTAACATTTTAGAATTTTTCTTTGCATACTATCTGGTATGAGGTAAAAGAAATATATTATACATTTATTAAGCTACTTCATTGAAAGATGGATTCGGTTGGGAGTTAGGAAGCAAGGGACACATTGTTCAGTGAAGAAAAATATAGGAAACATTTTTAGGTATTGTCACGTATAGATGGTCCGCAACGTCCGCAGGTTTGAATGGTAAATATTATCATACAATCATTCTAAGAATAGGCACAATGTTAGATTGTTTTCAGCCTTTAATCTAAGGCATAATTCCCCTTTTGGTTAGATTCATTTCAGTATTTGAGCTGGGGCACAATGCCAACTTGGTTCTCCCATTTTTTGAATAAAATATATACATAAAAGAGAATATTAAGCTTCCAAATAAGCCACTGTCGTACTAAAAAATGAAACAAGCATGAGCCAGATATAACAAATACGTTTTCATCCTCTTAAACTCTAACATATTGGATTTTGAAATGTATCAAAGGTAACTCCATCCAAATATA
The DNA here is from genome assembly GCA_001517045.1 of Pseudotsuga menziesii. NCBI lineage: Eukaryota > Viridiplantae > Streptophyta > Pinopsida > Pinales > Pinaceae > Pseudotsuga > Pseudotsuga menziesii. The sequence goes on from LPNX010410372.1 coordinate 94,709, forward strand.
ACCAAGACTAGGAAACTAAAATACTTATTCACCAATTCATTTTAGCCTTTAATCATCATTTACATTTGTTTTTATATCTTTGTAAAAAAATGACTTCATAGATTTATTCTTGATTTTCTATCCGTAGACTCTATATGTTGGAATCAATTAGCAGCCTATTTTTTCATTGTGGTTTGAAAGTTTGGGAAGGGAAAATCTAGACCATTGAATTCCTAATGTGGTGAGCTCATTTCTCCATTTCTATCCCAAGGATCATAAAGTTCAAAATCAAGTCACAGGATAAATGGTTTTTTACACCAGCGAAACCTCATTGAATATTCTAACCCTTTCTTATTTGATAGTCTAAAGATCACAAAATTGTAAATCAAGTCATAGCTTCAATATTTCCATAGCATCCAACTCGCATTGAAGCTCCAAATCCTAGGGGAATGGTTCCCCTCATTTCCTCCTAGATATGCTAGGGACCAAAAGATTCAAAGGAAAACTACATCCTATATGTTTCTAAAGCAAGAACACCTCACCGAAGGTCTAAATCTCACTTCAATGATTTCCCTAACTAGATAATGGGGTGAGAATACCTAATATGTGTTTAAAAGTCGTAGAGACAAAAGGCATTTGTCTAAAGCAAACAACTAAAACCCTGTTAACAAATGGGAATGTTAGATTTACTAGAGGGTAAGAACTAATGGAGTGAGAAACCCTAATATGTGTTAAAAAGAACAATTAAAACACAAATATGTTTTTACAACGAAAATTGAATGACAAGAAAAAAATAGAATCGAAAAGAGGTAAAAGGGAAAAGAGAACCCAACACACATGTCTAAACAACACCACGACCACGTTAAACCACAGTAGGGGGTGCCTTCTACAATGGGAATCTTAGAGAAGACACCAAATTTAATACAGAGCACCCGACATAGCACAAATGACCAACGAAACTATTGACGGAACCAACAATCACTTATGGACGAGGAACATTGACAAAGCAACATGCAGAGACAATGGCAAACCACATAAAAAGGGAAGAAGAGTTTCCCATATCAAAACCAAAGATGAAGGTGGAACAACGAGCTATTCTAATAGAGTATCAACCCCAACACATCAGAAAAGATGGATTGGAAGTTGGTTTTTTTGTATCTCCAATAATGTTTCATAGGTTTAGTTTAGACAAGGATTTAATCATCTATTTTGTAATTTTTTCCAGCTTGATGGAAATCTTGGTTGTTAAGAAAAATATTGCATATTATATATATATATATATATATATATATATATATATATATATATTCAAGTGTGTGTGTGTTTTACTTGTTAATAGAGNCCTCCCATTGTGTCTCTATGTCAAATCTATATGTGTGTGGGGGTTTGTGAACTCTCCCATTCCCTTCAATTTGGTATCATATCTAGATAAGATATTTCCCTTGTTTCTAGTTCCCTGGGAGTAAGGTAGAGCTATAACTGTATTTGTAGAGGGATTCAAGTAGTAATCTCACTCAACCAATGGTTTCCTTCCTAACAGGTAAATATTATGCCAATTGGTCAATTTGAATGAGAACCTTGATGCATTCTCAATATTTGTGGATTTTTGTGACAATTCGATAGTCAAATCCTCTTTATATCGCACCAGACCCTCACTCTCTCAAATGATGAGCATGCCATGTTGAGGGACAATAGGAAAATATATAATAGAGCACTAGGTCTCATTCAGTAAGTCCTATATGGTGCAATATTTCCAAAAGTATGAAATGATCAATCTTCAAAGGTGGATTGAGACATTCTTGAAACCAATTATCAAGGTAGATCAAAGGGGAAGACAATTAAGTTGTAGAACTTAAGAGGATATTTCGAGTTCCAAAGTTGAAATATTTGGAGTCTGTAGACAAGCTTATAACCTAGGTCATCAATATACTAAATCAAATGAGATGGTATGAAGAAGACTTCTCAGACCAAAGAGTGATCCAGAATAGGAGTTTTCCATGGAATTTTGAGGTTGTATTTGCAGCGATAAAGAGTCTAAAGACATCACTGAGTTGCATATTCATGAGTTAACTGGATCTCTAGTGGCTCATTAATCCAGGATGAATAGGTACAAAAAAAATTCAATGGATATTGCATTCAAGTTCTGAATGCAATTTTTAGGTAAAATAGGTAGAGGTAAGTTCAGTAAAAGAGGAATAAGAGGTAGAATCCTTTGAAAAAAATAAATTATATATGAATTAGAATCTGAGAAAATATCTTAGCAAAACCCTCATAGTTTAAGGGGGATCAACATAAAAAAATGGCATCAAGGTTGTTGAAGAGTAGCAAGTACAAAGTGCAGTGTTTTTATTGCAAGAAGTTTGGTCATTATGCAAACCTATGCAAAAAGAAGATTGCAGATGCAAGTAAATAGTATGAAAATATCACAGAAGAAACTGAGGAGAAACTTGTGTTTCTTGCTTGCAATTTGTCCCAAGAAAGTTCAAATGACATATTGATTTTGGACAACGGTTGCAAAATACTCATGATTTGAAATAAGGTTGTATTTTATAGTATGGACACTAATGTTAAGTATAGAGTGAAATTGGACAATGATAATAAGGCTGGAAAATGGACATCAGTTGCAAAAATCTCATGATTTGAAATAAGGTTGTGTTTGCTAGTCTGGACACTAGTGTTAAGTAGAGAGTGAAATTCGACATTTATAATAATGAGTGTTAATGGGAAAGGTATGGTTGATTAGTATGCTAAGAATGGATAAATAAGAACAATAGATGAAGTCTACTATGTACCTGGTCTCAATTGTAACCTGTTGAATGTTGGACAACTCATGGAGATGTCTAGAGTGTCCTTGAAGGATAAAGACTGCACAATCCTAGACAAGTGTACTAGTAATCAAATAATATCTAGGGTGGAGATGACTAAGAATAATATGTTTCCATTTATTATGAGGAGTGTACGTACAACGTCTGTCAATGCATACAAAGCTAAGTGTCTGGATTAGTCCTGATTATGTCATTTAAGGTATGGACATTTTCATTTTGGAGGTCTAGATTTGGAGCAAAAGAAACAGATGGTGAAAAGGTTTCCTTGTATTTAGCAATTAGCAATCTCTTGTGAGAGATGCATTCTTACAAAGCATCATAGGGAAAAATTGTCTCACGTGTTTCATACCGAGTAAAGGTGCCACTAGAACTAGTGCACACAGACCTCTATGGACAAATGAAAACACTCACACTGGAAGGAAATCTATATTTCTTCACTTTTATAAATGACTATAGTTAGAAGACTTGGGTTTATTTCCTTGTAGAGAAGTTTGAAACTTTTATCATATTCGAGAAGTTTAAATCCATGATTAAAAAATAATGTGGCAAGTATATTAAAGTGTTGAGATCAGATAGAGGTAGAGAATACACATTAATTGATTTTATTGAATTTTACAATTATCATTGAATCAAGAGACAATATACCACTAGATACACCCCATAGTAGAATGGAGTGGTTGAGAGGAATAACTAAACCATCATGGATATGAATCAAAGCATGCTTAAGGAAAAGCATTTGTCAGATGAATATTGGGGAGGAGAAGTGACATGTTTAGTGTATATCCTAAATAGAAGGACAAGAAAAAGTGTGCAAGCCAGAGTTCCCGAAGAACCCTAGAATGGTAGGAGCTACAATGTTTTTCATATGATAATATTTAGGTGTGTAGCTTGATCTCATGTACCCAAACAATTAATGAAGAAGCTTTATGACAAAAGTGAGAAATCTATCATCATTGGATACAACGATGAGTCTAAAGCTTATAGGTTACCATTACCAATAAATGTGTAATCAACAAAGATGTTGAATTCAAGGAAGAGAAAGCTTTGGATGGAAACATTAATAAATTTTTTGCATGGGGAGTTACATTTAGTCAATAAGATGGTGAAAGAGTTGAGTAAGAAGTTAAGGGTGGACAACAAAACCTACTGCTCACTACACCTAATGTAAATGTTCCTAGAAGGAATACAGCTGGTGTAAGTCCATTATGATTTAAAATTCACAAAACTTTGGAGCATGAAGACCCGTCTATCTATGGAAGACAACAAGCGAATGGATCTTAGGTAAGTAGTGATTCTAGTCCTACTATTGCCACAATGAGAAACATAATTAGATGTCAAGAGGTTCGAATATTAAGGGAATTATATGAACAATAAGATGAAGTAGATCATGTTTCTTGTTTTGATTTAATTGCATATGATTCAATTAATTTTGAGGAAGCTTCTAAAGATAAATTTTCGTTGAAGGCTATGGATGAAGAAATTGATTCCATAGAAAGGAGAAACATTTGTGAACATGTAGACTTATCTAAAGATAAGTAATGTATCAATGGTGTGAAGTGGATCTACAAAATTAAGTTGAATGTTGTAGGTGATATTGATATGAACAAGGATAGAATTGTGGTTCAAGGGTTTAGTCAACAACATAGTATTTCTTACAATGAAACTTTTGCACTTATAGCTAGGTTTGACATAGTGATAATGGTTTTTGCAATTGTAACAAAAAATAAATGGAATGAAGTTTAGATGGATATCAAGTCTACATTTTTAAATGGATACTTAGTGGAAGAAGTTTATGTGAAGTAGCCTTTAGGATATGAGATTGATGGAGAGGAAGATAAAGTCTACAGGTTGAAAAAATCCCTATATGGATTGAAGTAGCACCCAAGGTTTGGTACAATAGGGTTGATGAGTATTTTAAGACCAATCGATTTAGTAGGAGTCCAAGTGATCCAATATTGCACACAAAGTTAAATCGGGAAGGTGATGTCCGTATAGTTTTTCAATATGTTGATGATTTAATTTTTACTAGATATCTCTCAATTGATGAATTTAAAACATCTATAAAATAGGGTTCAAAATGATTGATTTAAGGATTATGAATTATTTTGTTGGCATAGAGGTTAATCAATCTGAGAATGAATTTTTTATTTTTCAAGCTAAATATTCCAAGGATATATTGAGTAAGTTTATGATGGTGAATTGCAAACCAACTGTAACACCAATTGCAACTACTACAAAGATGAACAAGAAGGATCATGGATCAAACATTGATCCTACTTTGTATAAAATACTAACTTAGGTGGTCTCATGTATTTGGAAACAGTAAGGTATAACATAATGTATGCAATGAGTATAAGTTCTAGGTTTATGGAGTCTTCGAAGAGCACTGGCAAGCATGTTGGTAAAATGCAGATATTGAGATATGTTGTTGGAACGACAAAGTTTAGAATTATGTAAATATAATTTTCAGATTTTAATTTGACTAGTTATATGAGACAATAATTTTGTAGGGGCCAATGATAACAAGAATATCATGCTTGGTTATGTGTTTAGCTTTGGATATGGAGCAATATCTTGGGCATCCAAAGAAGCAACCCATTATGAATTTGTCTTCTATAGAAGTAGATTATGTTGTAGCAACTAAGAAAGGATGTGAGACAGTTTGGATGAGGAGGATACTGATTTAGTTGTTACATGAATAGGAAGGACCAACTTAGATATACTGTGATAGTAAATCTTCCATAAAGTTTTCAAAGAACCATGTTTTTCATAAGAGAAAACATATTGATGCAAGGTATCACTTTATTAGGTATATTGTGAATTGTAATGAAATTTTTGTTGAGTTTTGCAAATATGACTTGATTAACTGGAAGACATATTTATGAAACCGTTGTCTAGGGATTTATTTGAATTTCATAGAGATAATTTAGGATTTTGTATGTTGTAGGATGCTACAACACTTGGTCTCGATTTTTTTTAAGAAATAATTATGGGGGATAATGTTGGATGTAATCAATTCTCCAACCACTCTGCAGCTATGAAGTTCATTTTGGATCAGTTTAGGAGTATGACTACAACAACAAAGGTCACAAAAATTAGATTTAATCAGATTTGTTTGAGGTGATTCGACTATCAACCATTTCAATGCGTACTCACATGAATAAGTGCTACAGGTTTTAATTGGTATCATATTTAAGTCACACTTAATGTTTAATTTTTCACTAGAAACATATTAATTTCCACTAGGTGAAGTTGTGTCGAAGGACGAATTCAACAGACACTAAGAAGTCTAATAACTCAAGACATGTAGTAGAATCCAAGAGTGTGTCGGGAGTGTCAGATAGGAAGGGTCCAACAAATAGTCCTCATTGGTACATGAATCATCATGTCAGATTTTTTTTGTTAGAGAATTCAATTAGCGAAGGTCATGAAGGTAATGTCGAAAGGAAAGTGTCTATTCATTGGGGTAGTGTATCATATTTTTCTTGACAATGTTCGAAGGAGAAACCTGATAGGAAAAGTTCAGTAATGTATTGGGAGATCTGCATTGGAGGTGACAACAAGTGTGTTTGGAAGAATCTCTATGGATCTAGTCCAATAGAGTATCGATCCCACTACATCAAAGCAGATGGATCATAAGCTGTTTTTTTCATATGTTATTTTGTAAATGTCGATAGGTGGTGCACGATAATGTTTTAGAAGTTTAGTTTAGATAGTGATTTAGTCACTGCTTTTGTAATGTTTTACATCCTGATAGAATCACATTCCTTGAGAAAAATAGTGTGTGTGTGTAATTTTTACCTGTTAATAGAGGAGCAAGGCAAGGAGAGTAAGTTTGCTCCCATTGTGTCTTGTTATGGAATTTATGCATGTGTGTGAGAGAGAATATGTAAATTCCCCCATTCGTTTCAAACCACTCATTTCTTTAAGTGTCAATAATTTTGGAAAATGTCTCACTCCAAGATGAAATATGAAAGAACAAAGAAAAGGTCGATGCATACGTGGGGGATTTTTTGAAAGTTTAATGTGACTCATTGTAAATGTTAGATATCCGTAAACTTAGGTGCCTAAGAACTGACCCTCATTTTTAATTTATGTTTTTTAATTACCTAAAATCAATATACATCCATATTAACCCTAAATTTATTAAATAAATTTTTAAAAAAAAAATATATATATAAATTTAAGCCTGAATGTACTAAACAAAAAAATCAAATCTCTTAAAATATAATAACTATCTATAATAACCCTTTAACACACACACACACATAATAAAGTCTTATTCAACAAATTAAAAGAAAAACATTTCCAGATGTAAACTAAAGTCTCACTCAACAAACTACAAGTTACAAGTTAAAAGTTTACTATAATATTTTTCTTTATATATAAATAAACAAGAGCCACGAGATGGAAATGTCACCACAGTTGCTAATAGTGATTGTTATAAGACATAAGCTATAGAAATATGATACTTTTGCTATTAAATGTAGACTTATGAATTAATGAAAACACTAACAAACTAGGGCCTCACAAATTGATAATATCTTTATTCACCCACTTACTATTATTCATATCATTTGATGTTGTTTGATCAAGAGAACTAAAATTAAATTCAACATTAATGTCTTACTATTATTCATATCATTTAATGTTATTTGATCGAAAAAAATAAACTTAAATTCAATATTAATGTTTGAGGAACAATACTTAGGGTCGACGTATGACTTGATGAAAATAATGACAAATTAGAGCCTTACAAATTACTAATCTCTTTATCGACCCACTTATTATTCATGTCATTTTATGTGAGAAAACTCTATTAAGAGAAAGAGAAGAAAGGCATATAAAGTTGTAAATACTTCTTTTGTACTTGCATTATTCATTGTGTATGTCATTTTTCCATTGTATTATACGATTTGGCTATTGATTATGGCACTTAACCTATCCCAGTCACGCTTCTATTTTTGAGATATCTATATTATTCTATATTAGATTGAATTGAAATCAAATTAACTATATATGATGTTAGTATCTTAAATTTTTAATGTTACTGATATGATATTTATAATAATAATTTAATTTTTAAACTACGATCTAACTAAACATTAAATGATCATAACTAAACTGTGAATTGGTATATGAAATGTTTGTGATATAAAGAATTAGGATCAAGCTTTACAAAAAAATATAAACATAAATAATAATTAAAAATATTTATTGACATTGAAACACTCTCCTATAATATAGTTTAGCGGAGTCGAATATGTGTTCACCCTTAAAGTGAGTAAAAACATAAAAATTTGAAAGATGTCCCTTGGATTGTTGCATTTTCTATGATTATTCACTTAAACTTTGTGAAGTTCCTCTTAGCAAGGAGATGTGGTTTGACGGATACTGTCACGTCAATCAGAGAAATTATTCCCTTTTCCTTATGATCAAGTTGTGGTTGAAATGAGATGTTTCCATGGGATCATGCTTTTAACCACATAGTATTTCTAGGTGTTTCACATGAAAATAAACATTGGATAAGCCCCAAAAGAGTAAAAAGTGGTGTTGTTGGGTTAGCATGGCCACCTGATGTTGATATATAACGTCTAAGGATGAACATAACCCATCACCATCACCATGGCCATTGAAGCATGCATGCTCACTAGCCTAATTAACTATTAGCTAATTAAAAATCAACAAGTATTACTATTACCACTAGCACGCTTGTATAATTTTTAATATTTAACTAGAATATTGGAACAAAATCCAAAGAGGGATGAACGATGGACATAACACACAAAACCACTCCAGCATTGCACATTCATATCCAATACTCTTTCATTGTGTTCATGGGATAGGTAGTACAATAAAAGTGTTGGACATTTTGAAGGTGATGAGTTCATAGGCGAGGCAGTACAATGATGAATTGACAACGTGTCCTTAGATAAATAGTCTATCACAGAGCCCAACATATCTGTCACACTACAAACCAACTGTAGCATGTTATGACCTAAGCTCTTCTGCCCATCCTTGAGTAGCAGAAATTGAAGCACGCATCAACAAAAGAAAGCCAATCAACTTTCAAATAAATGTTTTAAAAAATGGCATTTAATAAAAAAACTACAACTTTGGAGAACAAAAAAAAATTAACATGATTGAATTAATAGGTTTTATCCATTTATAGAAATTTTCATTGGAGAGAAAAAACTATATTACAAAATTCTATATAAATAAAATTATAAACTAACTACTTATAATTAAAAAATACATCTATACCTTGCGCCTACCAATGTTATATATATCCTAATAAAATTTAGGTTAATTTATTAATTTGATATATACTTATAATATATACTTATAATTTTTTCCAACCACATAGAGTATATACTTATGATATTAATATTATTTAGATTAGTTACATTGTCATGTCCCAAATTTTGCATTGGGTCACAATGGCCTAATCACATTTTCAATATTCATGAGAGTTTGTCAAATTGATGCTAAGGGTCAAATAATTGCCAAGGAGGAAAATTACTAGTTTCCTAGGTTGGGGGTGGAAGCTTTGGGATTTGGAATAAGGGGACAATAAATGATGTTTGAAAATTAAAATGGCATAAATATTTAATAAAGGATCTAAATAAATAAATACATGGGAAAATCAAAGTGGCAATTGATCATGAAGACACATGGAGGATGTGGGACCAACACAAGCTAGGTTTTCTATGCCACATGGCATCCTCCTCTTGTCATTTTGAATCCATAAGAAGCCCAAGGGACTTGGGATGAGTTGGAGGGTCAATATACTTGGCATGAATCAATTAAGGTTGAATTGGAGTGGAAGAGTAACTCCCATGGAAGAGGAAGAGGCATTTTGGAGCTAGTGAGACACTTGGACTAGATTCCCTAACTCTATGACAACAATGATGAAGATGCTATGACACCTATGACAAAACTCAGATCCGAAGGCTGACATCTAACATATATGACATGTCAGGGCTAAAAATATCTCCAAGAGGGAGCTCAAGGGAATTAGGGAAGCTAATATGCTTCCACATGTGATTTGGTGGAAGTAGGAGACTAGAAATTGTTGTACAAGTGGCATTCTTTGGAATCTCTTCCCAAATAGAGTTGGAATGCATCTCTTGGAAGGAATTAGACCCACATAGAGCTTGGAAAATTTATAAATGTCAATAAAAAATAATGAAGCCATATTTTAATCGTTTGAAAATTTTGCATTTGTGAAGAGAGAGAGCTAGTGGATGACTAGTTTCTTGCCTTAGCCAATTTCAAGGGTGAAAGATTCCCATCCAAATTGGTGTGTGGAAAGGGAATTCAGGTCTTTCATGGAGATTTAATGGAGCCATAAGTTAAAAGTGCAAGATAAAGGGCATATTGCGGACACTTCAATATCATCTTGTTCTTTCATCTATTCCAAGTTTTCTCATCATATTCTTGCTCTATGGACTAAGGCGCACTTAGGTAGCTACTGATCTCTTTGGGAGAGCTTCTCATGGTCCAATTTTTATGGTAATAAAATTAATATAATATTTTCTCCATATTCATAAATTCTTGGGTTGAAATACCAAATGGTTGTATATAAAAGTGATTATTAATGAGCAAACAATGACCATTTCCCCACTATATTGATGTATGCCATTGTAATGCTGATGATTTAGAATGAAAGAATGTTTATATGATATATTTATGATGAATGGAATTAAATTGATACTATTTTATTAATATTCATAAATTCTTAGGTCGAAATACCAAAATATTTCATGTAAAAATGTTAAACAATGAAGAAATAGTGTCATTTCCCCACTACCTTGTTGTGAACCAATGTAATGTTGATGGATTTGAATGGATAAGTAAAATAATAATGGTTTATGGATGAATGGATTTTTTTTATGTAATATATGAGTTTAATTTTCAGTACATAAGCATTTGGAGTCATTTTTTTGAGTTTCATAGCATTTGGAGAAGATTGCCTATCATTTCCCCTAAGGTTGAAACTAGTCTTTCTGATTTAATGGACTTATAACAGACACTAAAAGTTGAATGGTGATGCACATGAGTTAATTTTGATCTCCTTTATATGTCTCCTTATTCCATTCAGAAATTTGAGTTGTATTGAGTGCATTTGGAAAGTCATCTTCATCATCTACCCATAGCGGATTTGAACCACAACTTGCTCGTAAAACTCCATACATTGACCAGATTTCCAAAGTGAGTTGAAGAATTTATTTGATGGTTGAAATAAACCTATAGAAACCATTTTTATGTATTAACATCATTCATACACCTTCTGGTACAATTTGAGAGCATTTGGAGCTATTTGGAGCCATCTACCATTGAGGATTTCAGCCTCAAACTTACTAGTAAATTCCATGAGTCTCTTGGATACCGAATAGAACCAAAAAACACATACACTACTAAAAATATACTTTAATTAATGTCTTATAAAAAATACAAGTCTCATACCAACCATTAGTGGAGGTTGTACAGTGTTTGGAAGAGATTTATTCCAGGACCTAGGGGGATTTCCACCTCCCAAATTGACTAGTCTTGTCCTGAAACTTCTTCCCTTGAAAATTACAGACAATAGTTGGGTATATTAGTTTATTATATGTCTGATATATTTTTTAATGTGTCCCATCCCCCTCATGACCTTTATCACTGAGTTTGAAAGTAATTGGAGGTGTTTGGAATCAATTGTATCCATATACCGAGAGTTGAAATTTGGTGAATTTGAGCACGTTGGAAAAATTATTCACAAGGGAAATTACAGTGGTATAGGAGCATGGTAATGGAACCTATTGAAGTTGTGTATTGTAGAGATGAATTTAAGAAATGGATTAATTCATATTGTGATGACACAACCTAGCAAATTGAGCAAGTATTCTAATTGATGGCTAACCAACTGTTGGAAAAAACCCACCAATAAAGCCTTGCCGATAGGGGTTCTCACTCTATTGATGCCCAACCAGCATGATCTCCCTGAGCACCATCCCAGATAATTTTTACCCTGCCAGCAAAATCTGCAAAGCGGACGAAGTCTCACTTGAGGTGTTCAAGGGCGAGTTGTCGAAACCAAGCTTCCGGCAGTAAGAAGGGAAGATATGGAATCCGCGGCTTCAACAACATAACTATCATATTACTTCAAGTCACTCGATAGAACTAAGACAGTTATCACAATTCATCTTCATAACTATGGATCTAATATATCACATCATTCATTTATCGCAGCAGTGTTATCGCAACAGTATCATTCATAAAACAACTTTAACAAGCTTCATTATCATTCATCAGAATTGTGACAAAATTGGGATAGATTACATCATCAGTTCATTGTAGCAACATCAGTAAATCATAAACAGATTCAATACACTTCTCATTGATATCGCGGCAGAGAAAACAGGAAAATAGAAGACAACATTTAGGCAACAACCGTCATGTCATATTAATTCTACGCAACATATCCAAAATAGATAATTCTTCTCCACAGAAGGAGACTGATCACATCCCAAAATTTAGTATCTGACGCAGACAGATTGCAGATTTTTCAAATTAGAAGACTTATCAAGACCATAGACAGATCGTAACAGATTGATCACTCTCAAATATTTTCTTGGACTTGTATTCGCTGATCATGATTATCTTACAATTGCAAAGATATCTCTATATATAGGCTTGTGCCTTTACATCAAAGGTCCACTTCTAACTAACTTCTAACCACTAATGACCTATGTCCACAAAACATGGTCAATAAATACATTTACTATTCAAAAGCAGTTATTCTTCCACCCATCGTGCTGATCTGGCCTTGTGCGGTGTCATGTGAGCTTGCGCAGTTGCCGCGATGCTGCACAACTCAGTTACCCAAAACCCTTTTCAACAGGCCCCCAGCACAGTCTTGTGGCTCATCCTCGAGCCATGTAAGGTTGATAAGGTATATGCTGATGTCTTAGCCTTGAAATATGCAAAATGCTATCATATCTCTTGAACCTAGAGCTAGACTCTTTCGGTAGCACTTTGATAGTTGAGAAAATCCTGTTGCATGGGGTGTGCTTCCCCAGCCTTGCCATCAACCATCTACTAAATTTCTTGCACCGCCTACAACATTGTGACTACTTTGACAGCCATCTTCCCACCAACTTCTTGAAACTCATCCAACTAGGCAGAGCGCTTTTTTTGGCATTCGTGGGTGCAGGAAGCTCTCTATTGTAGGTCCTTCAACTCCTCAGACCGCATGATCTACACCATGAGCGGCAGTGCTCGCATCGATTTCTTTAGTGTCATCAACTGTCCTTCAACTTCTTGCACATGCATGGTCAACTGGTCGAGTTGTTCTTCTTGGACAACGCTTTTCCAGAACTGCGTCATTGCCTCCATGATTGTCTTTTCTTATTTCTCCATTGTTTCAAACTGGGATGCTATCTCCTCAATAGTAGCCTTCTGTTTGGCATCTTGCTCTGGTGGTGTCGCTAAATGGGCCAGGGCATTGAGCAAAAGATTGGTGTCCTGGAGCTGGACAATAATTTACCCAAGTTGCTTGTCCTTAGCGACTGTAGTAAGCTCGGTCATGCTCTCAAAGATATGTTGATAGGCGTCATTGAAACCTTTCTCAACCATGCCAAAACTTGCGCACAGATGTGCCTTATCAATGATAAGGCAGTCTTGTGTCTTCATAAGCTCGGTGATTTCCTCGACAGCCTTACGCTGCAGCTCGGCTTATGCTTCCTTCAATGCCTCAATATCTTGTACATTATCTTTCGCAAGCTGCACCCTAACATGATGCAGCTCCTCAGCTTCTCTCTACATATTCTCGGTTGTGCTCTGCGACTACACATACCCATCACTAAGTTCCTTCTTCCTATTCGTCAATTCCTAGGTGACAACATGCTGCAGCTCTGCAAGCCCCTGAGCGGGTAACTTGTTAAGATACAAGGAAATGCTATGGAGTGGCTACAATAATTGGTTCACTTCTTCATGCCCTGCATCGATCGCAGTCGAGGGAACTTGAACGTTCCTAGCTCGTGAATCAGTGCTGATCGATGGGAATTCCTGCATCACATCTTTCTCAGGTGTCTTCCTGGAAACAACATCATAAATAGAATTCGACTTATCTCTTACCACAACAAACCCTTCTTCATTGGACTCTCATATCACTTGCATCGCAGCCTTAGAGGAGTCAGTGACCACTTTGATGAGCCACTTCAATTGGTCCTCCGTCCCTGGTCGGGTAACATTGCCCGCGTCATATTCTAGGCACCATTTGGTTCGAGTTTCCTGCTGCATGTGATGTGCTTCGGAATTAGGGTCCTTTGATGATTCATTTTTGGAGTCATGAACACTTAGCTCCTTCTGGACAGGCTCGTCTAGGGCATCAGCTGGTGGTTCCTTAGAGAGTTCCTTCTGGCTCACAGGGTTGCGCTATTTAGTCGGCCACTCCCAAACGAGACGATCCAATTATTCATTAGTGACTTTGTAGGCCAGAGGTAGCCACTGCTTGTCGAGGTCCCACCGTGCCTGGATATAAATGGAATGAGGCTCGATAGAAAACTGAAGGAGTTGTTGATACTTGGTTGTTGCGTAATGGGATAAGCGGGGCACTTTGATAGCTGCAGCTTGTAGCGCTTCCTAATAGACCCAAAAATGGATCGCACAGTCTATCTGCCTATTGGGATCCTCAACTCACCACGAATTATGATAGCATGCGCATTGGAACACCTTCACCGCATCGACTGCCATCAGCTGATAATCTTCTGGTTCCATCCATGCGACAAGAGTAGTGAGAATTAACAACCAACCATAGGAAAATGGCCACCCGGTCTGAGTAGTGAGAGCATCGTCAAGCAACTGGTTGAGCAGAAACAAGGACCAGTTCATTTGCACGCCATTTGCGCATTTTTGGGCACATGCGACCACACCCAAGTAGCACTGGACCAGTCGATTCCCCCAGACAATCTTGCTCGCAAAAATGCATGCCCTAATATGCACCGTATATGAATTAATGTTGTCGATACGATAGGCGCGGCCATCACACTACAAGCCAAATCTCTCCTTCAGCTTCTTGGAAAGCTTCTTGTCAGTATCCCGCCTGTGGATATACTGCGTCGGATCTTCCCCAGCCTTCGGCAAGCCCATAATGTTTGCAATTAAGTCGACCGTGACAGGAATAGGCTCATTCAACCAGAGCACCCCACCATGAAAGAATTCCAAGAGATGTTTGACACATGCATGAGCTTCATTTATTCACCCAAAGTGAGGCATATTAATGAGCCCCAACAATCCATATTTATTCAAATTGCTCGCCCATGGTTGAGGATTTCTCTGAATCAGTTCACCAAGCCCCATCAAAATTGATTCATAGGGCTCATCTCGAACATATTTGAGCAACAAAAAATCATGGTCTTCAAACTTCAGCTTGATCAAGGCAGGGATGATATCTACCGAGCAAGTCATCCCTTCTGACAACAACGACACTTTGGGTTGATACTTCTGACTCTTCGTGGGCTTCCTTGGCTTCGCTCCTGGACATGTTGGAGTGACATATCCTAGGATATCATTGAAAGATACATCCCTGGGTGCTACAGACTCTATATCTCCTGAGCTCAATGGCCTGGTCTGTGCAATCCCCTCTCCTTGCACTCTAGCCGAAGTGTGGTGGCATGGAACTGGGCTTCTGAGCCTTCAGCTTTCCTATGGGGATCGACAAAGATCCTACTGGCATTCTCATGAATTCTTCCTCAATGGTCATGGGCCAAATGGGGGATTCCTGCTCATTGGAAATCTCAATTGCATCGGGGTCACTCAGTATGCCGTACTCCCCAATCCTTACTATGCACCTGATGACTCTGCACCTCTACTACACAACTCGCACTCAAGACTCTTCAACTGTACTCGGATCAACACTCTGCTCACTTGATTGAACTACTATGAACAATGCCTTCCTCCCACATCCTATGCGCTTTTTATAGCCACTTCCCAATTCAAAATCATCATTGCCAAATCCACCATGTCCATCATGACCAAATCCAACAATAATGACACCAAATCCATTGGCAATCTCACCCTACTAATGGTCGCATCGGCCATTAATGCGCATCTCTTCAACAAGCGTCACTAGCTAACTGTTTTTACTACCTGCATTTATTGCTGATTTGACCAACCCACATCCTTGCGGCTGTCACAAGTGGTCTCCCTTCTGTCGCTTACTAACTCCTATCCTTGTGCGACCTCTTCCCCTAGGATCTTCTTGCTGTTATCTAACAAAATATTTTGGTTTTTTTTTTTTTACAGCGCCTCAAGCAGTGCAAAGCTCTGAACCCGTTCTATAGGGATTTAAGTGACTCCCATTGACAAGACTCGACAGTACTGCACCATCTAATTGCTGTAACTAAACCGCACCTCTAGAAATAATGGAATGAACAAGATACAGGCCTAACCAATGAATATGTAACTTACCTGGATGCTTCATGAACTTGCTATCATATAAGTGACACCAAATCTCCTTCTGCAAACTATTTATGCTTAATTTGACGATCATGCCATGCCTTCTGTCGATCCTTCGCAACACACTGGTGGAAGCCTGCAATAAAGCAGTCCTCTTCAAGCTATATCAACTATGCAATGCACTCTTCTAATGCTTCTGCATCATCCATGCATGTCGCCGCAACAATGTGCAAACTAGGAACAATGTATTCCATGGGCATGATTACCTCTTGCCCATATACCAGCTTAAACGGTGTCTACCCTTTCAGACATTTACAAGTGGTGTGATAGGCCCATAATGCTGCTAGAATTTTCAATTCCCAGTCATCGCGATTAGCATTACATACCTTTGTCAACGTTGTTTCCAAAATTTTGTTGAACACTTCAACAATCCCATTCACATGCGGATGGTATGGTGTGCTTTTCTTATGTTGCACTTGCAACTCCTCAGTGCGTTCTCACAGTACGGTTGATAAAATGACTGCCCTGGTGAGTGGGTCACTCATAAATATCCTGGGACACCCAAACCATGTCACAATATTCTCAAATATGAACTTCATTGCTGTTGCAGTGGTACAATCCACAATTGGTGCGGCCTCTACCCACCTTGTCATATAGTCAGTTGTGGTAATGGTGTATCGGGCACTAGTCCTCTTCCCTGGTGGACTAATTGGACCCACAAAATCCATGTCCCATTTATCAAAAGGTTGTAGAGTTACCTGCGGCACAAGCCGCATCTCATCCCACCGCGATGGTTTACTAACATGCTGGTAGACATCACAACTCCGTGCATAGTCTGCGGCATCATTATGCAATGTAGGCGACCATAGCCTAGCGCACAACACCTTCCGCACAATAGCCCTTCCTCCATAGTGACCTCCCATGATTCCTGCATGTGCCTCTTCTAGAATGGGTCCCTCCTCATGCAGTACGATACACCATTGCAAGATTTCATCTGGTCCAAGCTTGTATAACTGCTTAGCAATCAGCTGAAAATTTGAAGCCTTTACTACCAACTGCTTCTTTTGACTGGTTGACAGGTTCTCAGGAGCAACACCAGTGGCTAATAACTGAATGATTGGGGTATAATGATCATCTATGAAGTTGACACAGAACAATTGCACATCTGTCAATTCGTCATCAATATTGGTAGGTTCTTCTCCGGTCTCAATGCGAGACAGGTGATCAGGACCAACATTCAACCATCCTACCTTCACAACTATTTCAAAGTCAAATTCTTGAAAAAGCAGCACCGATCGACGGATATTCCCCCCCAACACAGGCTTATTGACCAAATATTGCAAAGCAGAATGATCGATGAACATCTTGAAGTGACCTCCTAACAAATGGTGCCTGAACTTTTGCAAGGCATAAACCATGGCCAAGCCTTCTCCTTGAGTCATTGTGTAATTTCGTTCAGCAAACCACAACTTCCTACTTTCATATGCGATCGGGTGATCCACGTAGCCCTCACCTAGTTGCACAAGCACAACCTCGAGCGCAATAGAAGAGGCGTCAACATGCACATGGAACTCCTTGTTGCAATCAGGGAATACCAATATAGGTGCGGAGGCCATCTTGGCCTTCACTATGTGAAAACTTCCTTGACATTGCTGACTCCACTCAAATGTAACATCCTTCTTTAATAGCTTCTCCATAGGGGCAGTAATTGTAGCGTATCCTTTGATGGACTTGCGATAGTACCTCATGTGCCCCAACATCATTCGAAGCATCTTCACATTCATCAATGGCGACAAACTAAGAATTAGCGTGATCTTCGCTGGATCAACCAACAGACCTTAATTACATACTATGTGTTCGAGTAGCATTCCAAACGACGCACAGAAAGTGCACTTCTTAGAATTTAATGCAATCTGATGCTGTCGACACCTTTCTAGCATCAATCGCAAGTTTTCAAGATGGTCCCTAATTAGCCCATAGACTGTCCAATCATCCATATATACTTGGAGGAAATTTTGAATAAAGTCTTTAAACACAACGACAACTACTCGAGAAAATATTATTGGCACATTCTTCAGCCCAAAGGGCATGACTGTATATTGAAAACAACCCTATTCAGTGACAAACGTGGTCTTATGGCGATCCTCCTTTGCAATCCTAATCTGGTGGTACCCTGAAAATCCATCTATGAAGGAATACATCTCCTAACCGCCTACTCCTTCAAGGACCTCATATGTAAACAGAGTCAGGAATGGATCATGCATGCATGCATCATCCAACTTTCTTAGGTCGACACAAATGTGGACTTCGTCAGTCTTTTTATCCTGAACCACCATAGGGCTTATCCACTCTAATTCTTCTATAGGCTCAATGATCCCAGCATCCAGCATCCAGTCAATCTAATCCTTCACATGGTCCTTGTATCGTGGGTTTAGTCGATACGGCCATTGTCGCACATGTTTTTCATCAGGTTTCAACGGGATTTTCATCTCCCTTGGGTCCCATAATATCCCCTTCATTTCTGAGAACCGCGTCGAAAAAATATCCTGGAATTCATGTAGCAGGTCTGTGATTTTGGCCATTGTTTCCTCGTCCCAATAGTCCCCAATATTGGCAAATTTTGGGTGCTCTTCCGACCCAATGTTGACTTTCCTAATCTTCAGCAGCTGACTCATCGAATCCGTCGGTATGTCTGGCACTGCAACATTGCGGCTTCCTTCTGACTCTAGAATATTAATAATCCGCAACTAATCATCATCTTTAGGTTCCCCAAATAAACTGTAACATGTCATCATGGATTGCATCGAGCAGTGCGCATGTGGATCAACTGGGTATGCGACAAGGACGACCTTCAACACTTTGTCGCAAATGATTTGTAATGCATTATGTACCTCTAGGTTGGCATCCTAGAAACTAAACATCTACGCAAAGCAAATGGACAACTCCTCCCAAGTGGTTATAGTTATGTGTAGGTCTGCCGCTACATACCAAGATCTTGGCATCTCATCCAAAGTATGAACAAAATCATGGATCCACTCATCTTTAGGTCGCGATGCCCATAAGGCCTAACATTCCATCAAGTGACTGGCGTAGTCATTCAGTCCATTGTATCTCCCAACATGATAGACCTCAGAATTTCCAAAACGCACCATCATCAATCACTGAAAATGTCCCCAGTCATGGATTGTCTACTTTTGTGTTTCCCACCAATGGGCCAGGGTAGCCTTCAGTGCTACACCTAGGGCCAATACCCTTTGTGGTTCAAACACTTTCTCTTCAAATTCTTGAAAGAATTCTAATAACTCTGGAAGCCCTTCATAAATTGGCAAATCGACAGTATCAATTGCCACGTGACAGAGAGACTATGTGATCAACCCGCATTCCCTGAATGACACCTCATGCAGCCTATTTTTCCAATTTTCCAAAGCATCATTAGAATCAGAAGACACAGAACTATCACTACACCATCCAAGTTCACCATCGATGGTAGGGTGGATATAATCTTTAGCGATATTATAGGCATGATCCTAACTTCTACTGGCTTCATCCCTCATAGGTTCAATATACCAGCGTCCTTCCTAAGGGTCCATGGGAGCAATGACCCTGACATCTTGGTTCTCAAACGTCATAACCCATTTTTTGAAATTGATAACCGCCATGCTATCATTAGCCCACCCAATCCCTAGTAGTGTGGGATAGGAACCTCTATCTTCAACCACTTCTATCACATCAAAATCAACATACGTTTTCATACCTTCAACATCGACAACCATGTTTGAGATGCGACCAATGGGATAAACCTTTGCCTGATTTTCCAGTCGCAGCTGCACCGGTGACCATCCCAATGTAGGCTTCCCCATCAGCCACCAAGTTTGCTTGGTCGGGATGTTTACATCTGATTCAAGATCCAGAATAACCAAGTCAACCTCGTAATCTCTGATTTGGATGTTCATCCTCATCTCCTTGCTTGTCTTCCTCTTTTGCAAGGAGTTCACCGTGAAATCCTTCAATGTCTTATCCCAGTGGTACAACAACTTCTCAAGCTTGTAAAGGGCTTCAGGATCCCTTTCCAGTGATAGAAAACTCTCAAAGAACTGCTGCAAGGTACCATGCTGTTGCGATGGTCCTGCCTCTACAAATGGATCAAAAGCAGAAAACATTTCGATAATAGGTAACTTACCCGAATTTCTCCCAATTGCATGCTTGGCCTCGAAGAAAGGTATCTTTCTCCGTCACAATATCAAATGCTACCTTTTTATATCCAACAAACCGAACTTGCTGACGCGATCCATCTTCTCTAGTTGTTGCATTGGCACGAGTGACAACCCCAACGTCGACATCCTTCATTCGCGGTTCGGCTTGAATTGTTGCAACCGTCGATACTTGATTCAGGTTCTGGGATTGATTCAATGGTGGTTTCTGATTCAACGACGGGTTCATCGACTGATTCTGAGTCTGTGGTGGGATTTTATTTTGCATTGTCGGCTGGTTCTGCACTTGGAACGTTGGATGGTTCTGAGTCTGTGCACTCTAAAACTAAGGAATGTTTCCAGCCTACCACTTTGCAATCAGCTGAGGGAAATTTTCAACATTATGCTCGTTGTTCGCACAATATGTACACTGTGCATGAGGACACTCCCTTTGGTAGTTCCCAAATACTCCATAGGTATAACGCTGGATTGATTCTCGACCTCACCTCCTCATCGACCGAAGCCTCCTCCTCATCCCATGAATCCTCCTTGGACTCCTCCTTGTTGAAACTAAGGCTAGGACAACTGTTGCTGCGGGGGGTTTGGTTGCTACTGGACATAGTGTGCAGCTTGAACATATTGTGGCTGAGGCTAAATGGGCGGTACCTGATTACTGTGTTCATGGCGCAAACTGTGGTTGCGCTACGAACTGCAGCTGCGGTGCAAACTGTGGCTGCGATGTAAACTGCTGCCGTGGTTGTGACGAGATAAACTGCATTTGGGGCGGCGATGTATATTGCACCTATGCTGTTGGCTGTGCCATATGTGGCAACCCTTGCATTGCCCAGGGTTCCTCACCTTTCACAAAGTATGAATCATATGTCCTTTCCTAGAGCAACTCATAAGCTCGACATTTTTTATCATCGTGTCCTACTGACCGATAAAAGGTACAATACATACTCTCTGCCTTGGTAACCATATTTTGCATGTAGTCACAGTTCTCATATTGATGCCCATAGACCTAACATATGCGGCACCATGGTACACTAGTGCAGCTCAATGGGTCCGGGGCTCCTGAAAGAAAATAATTTCGGAACGTCAGACATGTATCCTTGGTGTGTCCATCCGCATGACACCGGGTGCACCAAAGGTTGTCATGATATTCCTTAGCCTTCTTGATATCTTGCAGTTGGAGCATCAGATTGGCCAACTATGCTTGAATCTGGTTCATCGTGACCATGGTTTCTCCTACTGATGATGCTTCTAATTTCATCACGATTTCCAAAGCATCGCTCTACATCGCAATATTTTGTTGCATTAGCGATTGTCTGATATGTGGGACAAGCATGAAAATGAACCACTCCTTATGCTGAACATCTCTCATCTGGAAGCTACCTTGAGCCAATAACATCTTAAACCGTTGATTTAAGTCCCAAACTGTTTCATTAGGGAACTGCTTGCCATTTATTTCAACTCGGTAATGTACTGAGCCTCATAATTCGGCTTCTTGAATTCTTCAAATAACCCCTTATGGATCTCATCCAATGTTTTTGTTGTACCTCCTTGAGTAACCAGCATGAATCTCATGTACCAATCTAGCGCATGACCCCTGAGGGTGTTTGCCAGCTGGATTTTCTTGACATCATCATCCATAGTCTTTCGGGCGGTCCAGATCACCTCACACAAGAAACAGTATTTATCTGGGTCATCAGTGTCGTTTCCATGAAATCGTGGCAGCTTCATTTCGTCACCCACCATTCTGGGCCTTCTTCCTCTCACTGGTACTCTACTGCTAGACTGCTGCTAACACATCGAGCAAGTCGACGTAGAATGCATGTTTCTTCCTAGTGGTGGAGTAGTGCGCAGAGGTGTGGACATGTTACTGCTGGGGTTCGAGCCTGCCATTATTCTGGGAGTAGCCTAGGCCTGGTCGTCCTCATCGTCACTGAAAGTTCACTTTGTCCTGTGTGGTTGTTCTTCACTACATCGCACTTCAATCGCAGTAGGAGCTTCTCCTATCCTCTGCCTCTTCTCTCGAAACCTTACTCCTCCTCTTGTACAACCACTTCTTTCCTCAACGACCTTCACAATCTAACTAGAACTCATACCCATCTACCCCTTACCTTTCCATGCGTCTCCCCCCTTTCGTCACGGTGTCTACAACCTCCGCACACCAGAGTTCCACTACTCTTGGTCTATCTTCAAAATAACTTTTTCGTAGACAAGCTGTTTAATAGATAGCTGCAGAGACAACAAAAATCTACCTCGTGGTCCATTGAAGAACTCCCTTTTTGCTTCTCTAAATGACTTATTGGTATCAACTACAAAATCGGTAATGCAGCCCTCCAAGATGTTGTCTAACCACACCTCAACAGCCCGCAATGCCTTATTGTCTATTTCTTGTAATTCCTGGATTGGCTCTGGAGTCCAAGACATCGGCTCTCCTCCTTGGAAGTTTTTCTTCTTAGAAGCGAACTTCACCAGCCACTCATACAAGATGATATGAAACTCATAGAAGAACCATTAGTGAGGACCGTCGTGAATATATATGTCCAACCATTTTCCCATCGACATCTTCAGATTCTAATTTTCTGTTTCAAAAAACTCTCGCAATTTTAGACCAAACCAGTCCTCAATCTCCGGTCGAGTCGGATGCCAAAACATATCCTCCTTTCAATCATAATTCAAGTCCCAACAATGGAACCATTTGTTGGTGAAAACCCACCAACAAAGCCTCACCGACAGGGGTTCTCACTCCGTCAATGCCCAACCAGTGTGATCTCCTTGAGCACTAGCCTAGACAGGTTTTACCCTGCCCAGACAGGTTTTACCTTGCCCAGCAACATCCGCAGAGCGGACGAAGTCTCACCCGAGGTGTTCAAGGGAGAGCTATCTTAACCAAGTTTCTGGCAGTAAGAAGGGAAGATATGGCATCCACGGCTTCGATGGCATAACTATCAGATTACTTCAAGTCACTTGATAGAACTAAGATAGTTATCACAATTCATCTTCACAACTACGGATCTAATAGATCACATCATTCATTTATCGCAGCAGTATCATTCATAAAAACAACTTTAACAAACTTCATCATCATTCATCAGAATCGTGACAGAACTGGGATATATTGCATCATCAGTTCATTGTAGCAACATCTGTAAATCATAAACAGATTCAATATGCTTCTCATTGATATCACGGTAGAGAAAACAAGAAAAGAGAAGACAACATTTAGGCAACAACTATCATGTCATATAAATTCTGCGCAACAAATCTAAAACACATAATTCTTCTCCACAGTAGGAGACTGATTACATCCCAAAATTTAGTATCTGACATAGATAGATCGCAGATTGTTCAAAACAGAAGACTCATCAATACCATAGACAGATCACAACAGATTGATCACTCTCAGATATTGACTTGGACTTGTATCCGACGATCATGATTATCTTACAATTGCAAAGCTAGCTCTATATATAGGCTTGTGCCTTTACACCAAAGGTCCACTTCTAACTAACTTCTAACCACTAATGACCTATGTCCACAAAACGTGGTCAATTAATACATTAAATATTCAAAATCGGTTATTCTTCCACCCATCGCGCTGATCTGGCCTTGTACAGTGTCACGTGAGCTTGTGCAGCTACCGTGATGGTGCATAACTCACTTACCCAAAACCCCTGCCAACACCAACTTAAGGGTAAGATAGCAGTAAGGGGTAGTAGAAGTTTACATCATGGAGAGACACATAATACCATTAATTTTGAAGCCTTTGATGATTGGTTGAATGGATATAGGCACAATAATGAAAATGTGAATTCAGTAAGGGACAATCAGTAATCGACAAGTTTGGAGGAGCATGAAATGAGGAAAAATCAGTCTACTTCTGAAAATAGCCTAGATACACCATTAAAGGAAGAAACAAAGAATCATGAATTGGAGCATCAATTACCTAAAGGTGATTTTAGAGAATAACATAAAGAGGAAAGTGAAGAGAAGGACACAATCCTTGTCAATAGGGGTTGTGCAAATCAAAGAGAATCTACTAATGTATCCTTGAACTATGAATGGGTACCTACTGATGGGTGCTCACAACTCTATGTTCGTGACATAGAGATCAGATTTAAAAGTATTGTTGCAATACAAAGTTCTCATAAGCATGAATATGAATACCTTGTGACAGATAATGAAGAACCAATATCAACTTCCCCATCACCACTTAAGCTTCAATAAGTTGATCAAATCAAGAAGAAAGAATAAGAGGAGGTTCACTCCCATGAACCACAATTCATTGAAGGGTCTTTGAATATGAGTGAAATGGATATCCATGAGGCCCTTAGAATACTCCATGACACTCAATCATTGGTATCAAATTCTTGTTGGAAATTTTCTCCATTGGAGGAGCCATCCTTCCTTGAAGACATGGAGAATATTCAAAGAGCAATATGCAAAATCAAAGGTAATTTCATGTCTTTTATTTTTGAGAAAAAAATGTGATTGAGCTTAGTGAATGGTTACATGAATCCTACATGAATAATAATGAATATATTCATAAGCTCAAAATTCAAAATGAGCAACTCCTTAAGAGGTTGCAAGATACTTGTTCTTCCTCCTATGTTTCATATTTCCATATGGTAGATTACTTGGAGGATTCTCATGACATGATGGATCATGGGAAACATGAAAAATTGCAGGTTCTTGATGTGTTTGAAGATGATATTGATGAGAGCCAGTCACTTGTTGTGGTGGAAGAGGAACATGAGTTTCCTCTTGAAAATGGTTACACACTTTTTGAAGAAGTGCACAATTCCACCACCTTGGAACCAACCCATGAGAAAAGTTTTGCATTTTTAATGGAGGTGAATAATCCTACCCTTATGGATCCTTCACATGATGAAATTTTTTCACTTTCTAATCCTTTTGTTGAGTTGGTTCTTTCTCCTACATCCCACACTTCCAAATTTTGCAGCATTCATCATAATGAAGTATGGGTGAATGGTTTCTTTTTTATAGTGCCACATGAAGAGTATGGAATTTATATCTCTCCTTTTCATGATGGCATGATTAGAGAACCATCTTATTTAAATTTTCAGAAGCATCCTTTGTTACATTATGATGATACACATCTACATGGGTGCACCTATGATGTTCACTTGAGTCACTTGGAGACTCATGATTTTCTTTTCTCCTTGCCTAGTCTATTTGATGTTGGAGGAACTTCATCCCACACTTGGGTGAAGAGATATATGATTGAAGAACATTATTATTGGAAGCAAAATACTCTTTTATTTCATGATGATATACATATCCATGGGTGTATTGATGAGGATTCTTTGATCCACTTGAAGTCTTCATGTTTTCTTTGCTCCTTATTTGGTTCAGATTTTAGTGGAGATTCTTCATTCACTTCTTAGATGAAAGAATACATGGTTGAATATTTTGATGCATATCACATCTTTTTGGAGTAGTATTATAGGACATGGGATCCTCACCTATGTCATTGGAGCATATTTTATTGGCCACTTGAAGCTTGTATGCACTTGGCAAATGGAGGTCTACTTACTAGGAGGTATAAGCACTTTCATAATTTTTTGATAAGGCACCCCCCTTGATGTACATTTTTATTATGTTGTTATGTACTTTGATGGTATATATTATGTACTCATGATGTTTGGAAGAATGAATACAAGAAAATGGGATCCCATAATTCTCTCTCCTAATTATATCGGTTGGAGATCACTCTTAATTGTTGGAGTGCAATACAAGCAACGGGACCCTAGGATAGTTTTTAGTCCCATTGATTTCAAATTTTTTGGGAAACAAGTAGTATGGGAGATGGATTCCCACTTAATAAAGTGATTTTAATCAGAGTAGTGCAGAAACAAGCATGATGGTTCCTCTCCAAAATCTTCATGGAATATCAAAGACTCAAAGTTGGGCAACTTAGTGGCAACTTCAAAGAATCATATAGAAAGCAAGTTCTTCAATACCCATGTTTGAAATTGCTCGAGGACAACCAATATTGGGAAGGGAGGATTTGTCATGTCCCAAATTTTACATTGGGTCACAATGGCCTAATCACATTTGCCATATTCATGAGAGTTTGTCAAATTGATGCTAAGGGTCAAATAATTGCCAAGGAGGAAAATTACTGGTTTCCTAGGTTGGGGGTGGAAGCTTTGGGATTTGGAATAAGGGGGACAATAAATGATGTTTGAACATTAGAATGGCATAAATATTTAATAAAGGAGCTAAATAAATATATACAAGGGAAAATCAAAGTGGCAATTGATCATGAAGACACATGGAGGATGTGGGACCCACACAATCTAGGTTTTCTATGCCACATGGCATCCTCCTCTTAGGTCAGCTAAGATTCTTCCACATGTGATTTGGTGGAAGTGGGAGACTAGGAGTTATTGTACAAGTGGAATTCTTTGGAATATCTTCCCAACTAGAGTTGGAATGCATCTCTTGGAAGGAATTCGACCTATAGAGAGCTTGGAAACTTTATAAATGCCAAGAAAAAAGAATGAAGGAAACTTTTGATCATTTGAGAAATTTCCATTTGTGAAGAGAGAGAGCTAGTGGATGACTAGTTTCTTTCCTTAGCCAATTTCGAGGGTGAAATATTCCCATCCAAGTTTGTGTGTGGAAAGGACATTCAGGTCTTTCATGGATATTTAATGGAGTCATAAATTACAAGTGCAAGCTATAGGGAAGCTCATGGACACTTCAAGATCAACTTGTTATTTCATCTATTCCAAGTTTTCTCATCATATTCTTTCTCTATGGACTGAGGCGCACTTGGGGAGCTATTGCTATCTTTGGGAGAGATTATCATGGTCCATTTCTAATGGTAATAATATTAATATACTATGTTCTTCCTCTTCAGAAAGTCTCAAGTTGAAATACCAAAATATTTCATGTAAAAATGTTAAAAATGAAGAAACAGTGCCATTTCCCCACTACATTGTTGTGAACCAATGTAATGTTGATGGATTCGAATGGATAAGTAAAATACTGATGGTTTATGGATGAATGGAATTTTATTGATTTATTATATGAGTTTAATTTTCAGTACATAAGAATTTGGAGTCATTTTTTTTAGTTTCATAGCATTTGGAGAAGATTGCCTATCATTTCCCCCAAGGTTGAAAATAGTGTTTTTGCATCTAATTTAAGGGAGTTATAGCAGACATTAAAATTTAAATGGTGATGAATATGAGTTCATGTTTATTTCCTTGATATTTCCCCTACTTCCATTCATAAATTTGAGTTGGATTGAGTGCATTTGGAAATTTATTTTCATCATCTACCCATAGGGGATTTGAACCACAAGTTGTTCGTAAAACTCCATACATTGCCCAAATTTACAAAGTGATTTGCAGAAGTAATTTGATGGTTTAAATAAACCCATAAAAACCATTTTTATGTATTAACTTCATTCATATACCTTCTTGTACAATTTGAGAGCATTTGGAGCTATTTGGATCCATCTACCATTGGGGATTTGAGCCTCAAAATTACTAGTAAATTCCCTGAGTCTCTTGGATACCTAATCGAACCCAAAACCACATATAATGCTTCAAATATACTTTAATTAATGTCTTATAAAAAATAAAACTCTCATACCAACCATTAGTGGAGGTTGTACAGTGTTTGGAAGAGATTTGTTCCAGGACCTAGGGGGGATTTCCACCTCCCAAATTGACTAGTCTTGTCCCGAAACTTATTCCCTTGAAAATTTAAAACCATGGTTGGGTATATCAGTTGATTATATGTTTGATAGATGTTTTAATGTGTCCCATCACCCTTCATGACCTTCCTCACCAAGTTTGAAAGTAATTGGAGGAGTTTCGAATCAGTTGTATCCATATACAGAGAGTAGAAATTTGGTGAATTTGAGCACGATGGGAAAATTATTCAAAAGGGAAACTACACACATTGTATAAAAAAACTTAACTTTGATTTTCCTATTTAAGATTGCAATTTTATCGAATATTTATAATTTAAATACTGGTACATTAAAGAGTAAAAGATAATACACTTCTTGGAAATTCACTATGGTAAGAAAGCAACATATTAAAAAAAGGATCAATAGAAAAAGTGAAATAAAACATGAATACCAAAGCTCTTGGAATTTATTATCAATACCTTCTATACTATTACAATACCCTCAAAATCTCAATTATGTAGTGTGAATGGGAATATCCCAACTACAATAGGGAACACCAATGATTACCAATTATAATACGGTGTGTGGAAATATCAACCATAGGGTGACTTCGTTTCTATCACTTATATGGAATAAACCAATTACAAGAAAATGTCGCCATTCGACACCACTAATTTCTTGCATGAGGGAAGTATTTAATTATTAGGAATTAGGAATGGCCCAAGTTATCGGGTTTTGGGGACAACTAATTGTTTAAATGATACTAAATATATACAAACAAGTTTTGGACTTCGAAAACCTAAAAAATCCTTCATGTGTCCAATGCAAGTAGTTGAGTCACTTACCATTAGGATTTCAAGAGGTTGAGAAAAAATCTAAAACTACTCTTACTAGGGAAGTTGAAGAGAGAATGACAAAAGTGTGATAAGAGAATGTAATATTTGATATCAAATGCTACTTTTCTCAATTTAATATCAACCAAGATACTTACTCACTTGACTCTCTGTCGCGCAAACATGGCTGAAAAATAAATGCACATAGTATTCTCACTTCAAAATTCACATGAATCACAACGTAATGTTACACTGCACGTGTACCTAGTGCACCTTCAAGTGTACCCCAGGGAGAGAGGGTGAATTTTTCGACTATGAGGGGTGTTATCGAGCAACAATAGTCATGGTTGGGACCTTTGGTAATCCTCTAGGGGTACCATGGATTAATGGCACTGCTAAC
Organism: Pseudotsuga menziesii; assembly: GCA_001517045.1. Classification (NCBI taxonomy): domain Eukaryota; kingdom Viridiplantae; phylum Streptophyta; class Pinopsida; order Pinales; family Pinaceae; genus Pseudotsuga; species Pseudotsuga menziesii. Next base: position 124,060 of record LPNX010410372.1, read on the forward strand.
TTCCATTTATTGTGGTTTTTTAACCTTGGCGTTGGTGTTCAAGGCCCCTAAGGGTTGACCACTGGGTCACATCGATCTATATCCTGTTTATGTGCTATTGTGACCTTTGCTTCAACTATGAGACATCTGTCTCCCTTCTCAACGACTTAGGACACCCTCCTTCCCCTTCAACGAGTGAGTTCCTTCTCTCCCTGGCCTTATCTCCTCATAGGAAAACATCTTCCATGTTAGGTCACTTTCATGCTTTTAGGAGGGCAGTGAGGGATTTTACAACATTCTAGGGGTTAGATGGGGTATAAATCCCTCCCTCCAGCTCACTCCAGCCTTTCATTCGGAGTGATTTGCTTATTTGGCATGTTTTGGAACCAAGGGATACAAATACCTCAGGTAGTCTACCTTCTGCCTATGTTAGGCTATGTTTTATTATTAGTTCCTTTTAATTTTCAGTTGACATTTTATAATTTAAAATTAACTTATTTTAAGGCATGTAGGCCTGGATATTTTGTAAAAAGTGAGTGTGAGATCATATAAATAGTGTTGTACATTGGGTTCAACACTCCCCATGATTTTCGTGACATGGACTAATCGCCTCCCGAGATCCTAACTCTAACGATTGTGGCAGAGATTAAAACCTCTGGGTTTTGGTCTAACAACAATCGTGGGTCCAACAAAAGGTATCAGAGCGATAATTCAAGGGTTTGAAAATCACTCGACTCATGTTTGGGGGAGATTGTTGGACATTGGGTTCAACACTCCCTGTGAGTTTCGTGAAATTGACTAATCACCTCCCAAGATCCTAACTATGGCAGTTGTGGCAGAGATTAAAACTTGCAGGTTTTGGTCTAATGACAATCATGAGTCCAAGAAATAAATCTCCTCACTTTCATTTTAATAAAGAACTTACATGGGATAATACATTATGCACTTTTTTTACCGCTGCTAGGGTTTCTTTGGATGGATGTGCTCCTCTTAAGGAAGTTTTCTGGTTAATGCAAGATATTTTTGGTAATTCTTTGGTGAATCTTTGCTTTTGGTGATGCTTTTATTTGTTGGATGAACACGAGCACAAAGAGGTCACGCTTTTTACGTTTTTTTTTTTAATGTTGTATATGTGCATGTTCAAGTCTTAGTGGTAGCCCTAGAGCTGCGATTTTCCCTAGGATAGACCATTGCCTTCCTTCTTGTCACCTTAGCAAACAACGACACGTCTCCTTGCGAGGGTTCCCTAGGGTTTATCCTTCATTTTTTTAGGTTAGTTTCTTTACCTAGGACCCTTCCTCACTAAGCTATCCATTCTCCCTAGAAGTTGTAGTTTGAGTAGGGCTTGTGCTAGGGTACATTTCCCTTGGCTGTCACACCTTTCTTCTTTTTGAAAACCTAGTCAATAGGGTTAGATAGATTGTATTTGCATGTGTAAATTTGCATTCTCATGGTAAAATTAGGGTTATAATTAGGTCTTCATTTTTATGTTAACACCCCTCCCCCCCAAAAAAAAAAAATTGGTCTCCCTAAAATTTCGGCCAACTTCCCTACAAGTTCTCCCTGGCCTCTAAATCCCTAAAACCCCTAAGGAATAATTATAGGGAACCCTAAAAATACAAAAATCTCAAAATATTCCCTAAGAGGCCCTAAAATAGCCCTAATTCTGCCCTAAAAGTCCTAGCTTCCTTTTTCCCATTCTATCTCCTTTTCCTTACCTCTTTTCCCCTTGCCCTATGTTTCTGGACCATTTCCAACCCTCAATCTATCCTCCTTTTGGCCTCTCACACCCTCACCCTTGTCCTTAAGGATCTCGACCCCTCTTTCCTTGTCAAGGGTAGCCCTACAAACCCTTGAGTAGGCTTATTGGGTGTTGCCACTAAGTCTGCAAAATATTGCAGACTGTTCACTAGGGAATCCCTCCTTGACCTACCATACAAAAGAGGAACAAATTAGACATAAAATTGAATAAAATGTTGCTACAATCAAAGTGATAAAAATTGCATTGAATACACTTTATGGTTATTGTTTAAACTAATGTCACAGTGAAAGAATGAAAGTTGATAATGAAACTTGTTGAATGAGAAATCATATTGTTGATCATGTTATTATCTCTCTAATTGGTTTACTACTTTCATACATTGATCTTTGAACAACTGTCATAGCGCTATTAATGCTTATCCTTCATACAGTCTGAAGACTTGTTCTCAATACATGAATAAGGTGGTTTAGTGTTGATGGAAATTTGTTTATTGTTTTATATATCCCAACCTGTATGGATGCTAATTGCAGACTCTCATTGAAGTTACCATTTGGATGCTTTTGGTACTTTATGCATGTATCAGACTGTGAATAAACACTTGTTTAGGTTGGTATTGTTATGTTGATGATGCCAATAATGCTAATGCTGCTATACTAGTATTATTGTTGGTGCAAACAATACCAATATTGTCGAGATTGAAACATACTATTGCACATTGCCATATACACACACAAAGGCCATGTTTTAATGGTCATCATTTCTTGAATATGTTAATTCATACAACTGTTATAAATATGTTAGTGAAGGACTAATATATGATGTAGCTGCTATTTGGAACTGTTTGAATACCATTTACAGTCGGCTAGGGTGAATACGTTGTTCCTCCACACATATTTCCTCTCACACTTGGTTGTTGGTTAGTCAATTTTTGAACTTCCTAATGCTGCTATAAATGTTTGAGTAAATGAGCCATGCATATATGTTGTACTAACTACCTATATCATTAATTAATTCTTGTTGCATACACTTTTGTACTTAAGTAGTTGTTTGGTGGTGTCATATATGGCTATGTTTCACACTTTTGTATGTTATTAGTTTTTAATATTGCAAGTGGATGACATGCTAGTAGTGATCCTAATGATTACATGCAATTGCTAATAAAGCTTGTTTTTAGGCCCATATACTACTACAATAATAAGAATACAAATCATACAACTCTTTTTGCTCACCCTCTAGACTCCATTGGGAAGTGATCACTTACAACCTCTAAAGAGATTATTTTGGTGTTTAGTGTCTTTGGAGAGTCAAAATAGGGCTCTCCCCTATGGGGCTTAGGCTTCCAAGCACTTGGGAGAAGTTGACTAAGGTGACAATAGTCACTTCATCCTCACATGCTTACGGGTGGCAATTGGACAATCATTTCAACAGTTATCAACATTCAAATAATTGTTTTTTCAAAAATTACATTTAATAAAAAAATTTAAAACTGAAAATTACATTTAACAAATAAATGCATCATATACATCACCTACTATGACATAATAAGTGTTTATATTTTACAATTTAAAATGGAATGTCAAAATTTATTTGATGACCTATCCCACCACAAAAATATAAAAATCATAAAACCAAATTTTGTCACAAAGTATAAAAATCATAAAACCAAATTTTGTCACGAACTTAAAAGACATGGGTGATAAGAGCACTTGAATTCGTCCCCATTCATTGTTCAAAGATTCCATCAGCCCCTCTAACTCCTTGTTTGTGGTGTATATTGTTTGGGTAATCAGCTGTCCGTTCGATGAATAGCTGTTTTTTGGACTCATATTGGACGTTACTAAATCTGATTCTTTGGAAGATGCAGCTAATTGAGCATAGGACTCTGTGATCAACCAAAATTTAATTAAAATAGAATTATCAATTGGTTCTTCAAGTATCCTGGATTTGGAAGGAAGCAAGTCTCCAAATTTTGACGGCCTTGTGCTGTGAAAACCACATAACTCTTTTTTTGTAGCCTTAGCTATGATCAATTGGGACATTGAGTTTATGGTTTATAGGGTGAATGAAATTACTTTTTCATTTTGAATTATGACTTAAATTTATTTTTGTTTAATTAAGAATTATTCTTTTATTTATGTGGAAAAAATACTATGTAGTAAACTTTTATTTATATGGAAAAAATCTTCAATTTGTATCAATAAAAATCAAGCCATAAATATTGTAGGTTTTTTTCTTGTTTCAGAATATAATATAATAAAACATAAATAAAAATCAGTAATTTTTTTTAATGGAAGATACCATTTTCATTTCACAAGCAAAATTATCTTGAAATTCTGCGTGCGGCTAGCCCTATTCGATATAGTTGGCTCGCCCTATTCAAAATAGTTGTCCTTATTCAATAGAGTTGGCTCGTCCTCGTCCTCGTCCTATTCAAAATAATTGTCAAGAAATTGCCGGGAATCTTAAATTGTGTGGTGGTCTTTCTACCTACTTGTAATATCTCTTTTCTGTGGACGAGCAAGGCGGGCGCTCTTTGCTTTAATGAAAACGGGAAGAAATATGCGGTCAACTTTCTTCAAAAGTTGTTGATATCATTATGGGTTCACTGTGTCCATAATATATATGCACTGGCGTGTTCATAATATATGTAACTAACCTAACGATGGATTCCTGGAGAAAAAATTATGTTTCTCCCGTTTTGGTAACGCCCTGCGTTTGCAGCCTCACTCTTATAGTATTCTTCTCCCTTGCAATACCAGTAATGCCTACAACTTTTGTATTCGACGGCTTCAATGGAACCGACTTGATATTGGAGGCAGCTGCTTCAGTCGCTCATTCCCAATCGGCGCTAGCCCTTACAAATCAGTCGCATTGGATGCTCGGCCGGGCGCTGTATTCAAATCTAGTGCAAATGAAAAGCAACGGCACGCCTTCCTCCTTCAGCACTACCTTCGTTTTCAGCATGGTCCCGCCCCCCTCTAGCGAAGGCGGGCACGGAATTGCCTTCATTGTGACGCCCTACACATCTCCCATGGGTGCGCTGACAGTCGATTATCTGGGCCTGCTTAACACCACTAGCAACGGGCAATCGGACAATCACTTGTTCGCATTGGAGTTCGATACGATCAGGAGTGCGGAATTTTCAGACCCGGACGACAATCACGTGGGCCTGGACATCAACAGCCTCCACTCTGTGACGACCGAGCCTGCCGGGTATTGGAATGGGGAGGACTTCCATAGATTCAGCCTCAAGAGTGGACTTAACATACATGCCTGGATCGATTACGACCATCTTCAAAGCCTCCTCAATGTTAGCATAACGTTGGCCGGCTTGCCTAGACCGCAGAAGCCCCTCATATCTCATAAAATCAACCTACAGCACGTTCTGCAAGACAGTATGTTCGTTGGCTTTTCAGCGGCAACGGGGAACTTCATCGAAGACCATTACGTTCTCGCGTGGAGTTTCACAACCGAAGGCACGGCGCCCCCACTCGATATCTCGCGTCTCCCTTCGTTTGTGAAAATTAATTCCAAGCGTCAGAATCTGGGGTTGATAGCCGGCCTTACTGTGGCCACTCTCGTTCTCATCTCGGTTGTAGTTGCGGCCGTGTTTTTCAAAAGAGCGAAATACGGCGAAGCGATCGAAGAATGGGAACGTGAGTTCTGGCCCCATAGATTTACATATAGGGAGCTGAACAGCGCCACGAAGGGATTCGTGGACGAAAACGTTTTGGGCGTGGGGGGTTTCGGCAAGGTTTACAGGGCCGTTCTCCCAGGCAGCGGCCAAGAAGTCGCGGTGAAATGTATAACAAAGGAGTTCACAGAGGGAATTAAGGGGTTCGTGGCAGAGATCTCGACCATGGGACGCATGCAGCACAGGAACCTGGTTCAGCTCCGGGGGTGGTGTAGGCGGCAGAAACAACTTTTCATTGTTTACGACTACATGCCCAACGGTAGCCTGGATAAACTCATATTTGGGAACCCGATGACCATTCTGCCATGGCCTAGGCGATACACGATCTTGAAGGGCGTGGCGGCGGGGCTGCTTTTTCTGCACGAGGAATGGGAGAAGAGGGTCATCCACAGAGACATCAAGTCGAGCAACGTGCTGCTTGATTCGGAGCTCAACGGGCGGCTGGGTGATTTCGGCCTCGCCCGGCTGTATGAACACAGCAAGAACCCGGAGACAACTCGCGTTATGGGAACGGTGGGGTACATCGCGCCGGAGCTCACAAAGACTGGGAAGGCCACGCCGAGCTCGGACATGTTCAGCCTTGGCGTTCTGCTGTTGGAAGTGGCGTGCGGGAGGAAGCCCCTGGACCTGTCTGTTGGAAGTGGCGTGCGGGAGGAACGAGTCTTTTTGGTAGACTGGGTACGGGAGCTATACGCCCATGGGAGTCTTCTAGAGGCGGCAGATCCGAAGCTGGGCAATGAATACGACGCGGATGAAATGGCGAAGGTGTTGAAAGTGGGATTATTGTGCTCCAATGCCGAGCCGAAGGCAAGGCCAGGGATACGGCAAGTGTGTCAAATACTGGCAGACGAAGCTCCTCTCCCTGACGTCCATATGGATTCTCTGTCTAACGCGTGTGCTTCTACCGTGCCTCCGCTTCTCGAGGAAATTCCTAGCGGAAGCCGGTCAGACGGATGGCTCAATCCAATATCTTTAAGCGCTCCGCGGTAAGAATCAAGAGTGTGGCGTAATGACAAAAATCAGTAGAAAGCTGTTTTAAAAAAGTTTTCTATCAACTAATGGTGCAACAAGCATGATTATGTTATTGAAATCAAATATGTTTCATTGATTATTAATATTATTTTTACAAAGTTAAGTTTTAGTTTAGTTCTTTTCATCAAAAGAACATGTTCAAAATCTAAATGTTAATTATAATTTATTTGATATCTTAAAATCTCCTCTATATACATTAAATATTGAATAATTAATATAAATGATTATATAAATATGGATAAGTTTTTCCCTTTAAAAGTAAGAATTAAACTTATCTTTGATTGAGTAGAGTTATTCTTAGTGTTAGCTAAGGACTTACTAAATATTGAATAATTAATATAAATGATTATATAAATATGGATAAAATAAAAGTAAGAATTAAACTTATCTTTGATTGACTAAAGTTATTCTTAGTGTTAGCTAACGACTTATACTTAGTTATGAGAGAATTTGTTAACTAAGAAAGTTGACTTACTTTGTTATATTTTTTAATATAATAAATTATGCATATTAAAATAATAATGAAAAATCCACTTACAATGAAATTCAGAAGAAAAAAGTCATTTAAAATAATATTTCTTATATTTTTAAAATTATGATATATAAATTTTTGTTTCAAAATATATAGTTGAATAGTATAGTATACTTCATTTATACAATATCACTAGTAACATGAAAGTACCATTGTAATGTACATATAACTCTGCAATGTTTAGTTTGAATAATATTTTATTTTAATTGGAATTTTATCTTAATATAAGATATGCATATTAAATTTATATTTATACATAAAAGTTTTTAAAAAAATAGGAACTTTCAAATGCCATAAAACCATGTTATAAAATTGTTTCATCATTAATATTAAGATCTATTAAAGTACACTTTATTAAAAATAAAGTTCCAAACAATGGGAAGTTAAAATATTAGAACCTCTTTTACATCATTTACCTAACATTATAAAATTTTCATATATTTAATGTACAAAATGATTGATGCAATGGGAAACACAATGGGTGTCTTGCCAATCAGTGTACACACATAATCTTTTTCGCACGCACACACATTGCCAAGAATTATGGATTTCAATTAAATAAACAATTTTTTTATAAGAGGTAATTACATATTGAGACTAAGCTCTAGTCAGTTGGAATTAAATTCAAACCTAAACAATAGTTATCATCACAAAGGTGAGGGAATTCTTTGTCCTCAATGGCCAACCTTCCTCCTCTCTCCCTCCCCCAAAACCCAAAAAAGAGAAAAGTCCCTTCCTCATAACAAAAACTAATATTTATACTCCCAGGACTTAGTCCCATTCGGCTCATTTCTAGAAGTTTCACTTAATTCCAGGAACCTCCATACTTCATTAAATACTTCACATGGCTACCTTCAGCAGGATTTGCCACCTGGCCTTCTGTAACAACTGACATAATTGCTTTGCAACTATTCCAACTGCTCCAATAGATCTACTCTTTGGGATTATGGTTTTCTAGTCAATTTTTATATCCATCGTCGTCGAATTGAATCGTGACTTCTTCCTTGTTTATTCAACACCACCTTCAACCCTTTTTCCTTTGCTTCTTGTCGTCGCTCATTGACCATATTTGGTCGGAATTCTCACAACTCCTCCATCTCCTATCAAATTTTTCCCTTCCTCCTAGAGGTCGTCAACTGTCCTATGGGATTTCATGTCGTCTATCAACAACTATTGGTCTTGGGCCCTAATGCCCCTACATCAACCTCCCCGGGTTGAAAAGAACTATGCTCATGGTTTTACAGCTCCTCGAGTTGTTCCTTTGAAATCCATGTCACCTCTTCTAAGTCTATATTCTTCCATCGTACTAAACATTTTATTTTCTTTTGACCTCGCATTTTCTCAACTTCACGCTCGTCGCGTATCTCCATGACCTCTTTCATCGATTGAACTGGTATTTGTCTTTACTAGTCTACATTCATCTCACCATCGCTCATCAACCCTTCTTCAAACTTATACTTGTCGAAAACATTAAACGTCGGTGATATGCCTAGGTCCAACACATATGCATTGTCTATAATTTTCAAGGCTTGCATGTTCCAATATTTTTCAACTTAAACTTATTATGCGTTCCTCTAGAGAACCTTTCTTTACTTAGGTGTATGTATACTAAGTTTCCTTCTGCAAATGAATGCAGTCATTTCTTCCTTTTAGCCCTCAACTTGTATGCCACATTGCTCTTCTCAAGTTTTCACTTCACCTTATCGTGCACTTCTTTCACATGGTAAGCAAGCAATAATGCTTCTGCACTTTTCTACATCACCGTCGGCAACTCTACCAAGTTGGATACTCCATGTGGACTTATCCCTTGAACGATTTGGAATGGAATCATTCTCGTTGATTTGTTTACAAAATTGTTGTACGTGATTCCACATTCACCAACACATTATTCCAATGCTTTGGTTGATTAGTAGTTAAACATCTTAGTAAATTCGCCAAGCTCCTATTCACGACTTCAACCTTCCCATCAGTCAGTGGATGGTACGCAGAACTAGACTGCAACCTTGTGTCAAGCTTCTTCCACAGGGTTTTCCATAAATGATCCATAAACTTGGTATCTTTGTTTCAAGTGATGCTCTTTGGAAATCATGCAACCTTACAACTTCCTTGAAAAATATAAGAACAATATTGGTGTCATCACTTGTCTTTCGACATGGAATAAAGTGTGTCATCTTGGAAAATTTGTCAACTACCTCAAAATGGAGTCATTACCTTGTCATGTCTTCAAAAATCCCAACACAAATTCGATGTCGATATCCTCCCATGGGATAGTCGACATTGGTAATGGTCCATATAGTCCCATATTATAAGTTCCTCCTTTGGCATGCTGGCATACTCTACACTGTCGGATACACTTCTTCACATCTATCGCCAATCTTGGTTAGTACTACCTCTTTTATAGCAATGCCTTAGTATTATTAATTCCAAAGTGGGCTTCTAATCCTCCTTCTGTGCAGTTCCTTGATCATATTTTCCCTCACTAATCCTGTAGGGGTGCATAGCTGATGTCCCCTAAATAGGTACCCCTCTTGGATGAATTAATCCAAGTATGGAGTTATGTTGTTACTCCACGGTTCCTTCGATGCCTTCCAAGCATTATCAAAGTCCTTGTCGACTTCATAGTCGACCTTCATCGACTCTAGACCTGTTGATTGAACAATAGTCATCCCTAACAATGTGACTCTTTGACTTAATGTGTCGGCTAACATGTTAGTCTTTCTTGACTTATGTTTCCATACAAAGGTGTAAATTTGCATAAACTTGACCCACTTCATATACCTCGGGTTTAACATTGTCTGAGTATTCAAGTACCTTAGAGCTTGATGATCGGTAAACAATATGAATTCATTGGGTAGAAGATAATGTCTCCACTTATTTAATGCCTAGATAATGGCATAAAACTCTTGGTCATAGACCAAATATTTATGTTTTGCGTTGTCCAGCTTCTCATTGAAGAATGCAATTGGTCGACCTTCCTAGCTCTTCACAACTCCAACTATTAACTCACTTGTGTCGTATTCAACTTAAAATACCTTTTCAAAATATGGGAGAGCTAATATTGGACTCTTCGTCACCTTCTCCTTGAGATTCTCATATTCTCATCTCTGTGCACTTGAATTTCCCCTTTTTCATGCACGTCGTCAATGGTGCACATATCTGACTAAAATATTTGATGAAATTTCAGTAAAAACTAGCAAGTCCATGGTGGAACTGTCATCTCCGACCACTCTAAAATTACCATTACCTTCTTTGGATCCATCTTTAGCCCCTATTTGTAGATCACAAATATTATGTACATGTTGGTAGTCAGCAACAACCCCTTCATTTTTTAAGATGAAGGGAGATCAGCTCTTTTTTATAATTTACCTATTAAAGATTATAAAAGAGTGCCTTCAGAATCTTTGATTATGAAGGTACTCTCAATTGTAGAAGAGTCAAGTGACATATTAGAAGCTTATGAAAACATTTTCATAAACTTGATAATTAGCAGCTGTCAGTTTCATAAATTTTTATATAATCAATTCTATCATTAATTAATCTATCTGATTATATATGTTGATTTAAGAGATTTAAAGAGATAGTATGCTAATAGGGGTTCAATGTAAACACATTTTGAATTTGTTTGAAGCTGGTTATTGATAATATATTATAAGTTCTTAAAATCCCTAGAACTAAAGGTGAATTATTAAATTAAAATTCTTATTAGACCTAAAAGTTCACATTTTATATGTAACTTAAATATCGTACCATGACTTTGTAAACTTGTGTATATATATAGCTAGTGAAAAAGCAAATAAATGAGTATCATTATGAAATCTTCATATGTCATAGTTTTATATCTTTGTATCCTATCAAATTCGATTTGGGATATTAATGGATGGGATTTTGTAAAGTTTTAAAACTATATTTCAAAATGAGACTTTATGTATATACATGGCTTAAGTGTTAATTCAGATCATTAGTTAGTTGTATTGCAAAAACATTAGGGTTTACTGTTTTGACACCATATCGTCATGTTAATAAACGCGACCACCTTTCACGTATAATCTGGAGGAGATCATTAATTGATTGTTTTTATGAGGATACATGACCCATATGTCAAATAAACAACACTTGTTACTTGGATCGCTGCGTTGGCATGAATATTTGGCTAACACCTCTTGTTTAATTGACAGCTGTGAATGTATTAATGAATCATATCAGTAGGATTTAATGTTGTATATGACTGATAACCATCCCATTTCGTAACGCTGTACGAGCTCATCATGCCAAAATATGTGTAATCAATGTCTTGATTTACTATTCATCAATCGAACGATCCCTGATATGTAGAATTGGTTAAGATTTACAGTTAGTCGTGGCTAGTCATGCATTTATCATAGTAGAACACTGGCTGTAGTGTTCATCATCTCTAAATTCGATTAAAATGGCCAAACTTAGAGCCCTCATCTTTGTCAGGTATGAAACATGTGAGGATTTGACATTTCACCTCATGTCTTATACCTGGGTGCCTATTCCTTCCCTCTTCACGACTCCGTTCATTTCATTTCGTAATAAGGATAGTGGTGAGGAAGCCATGGCTCCGCTTAGTCATTTTGAAATCTCAAGGTCAGAGCTTAATGAAGCCGATGAGAAAGTTTCCCTGCTATTTGAAAAGATTGGATGGGGTCAGTTCTTCAGGTGCTTTAGTAGCCATAACATGGAGGTTACCAAACTGTTTGCTTTGAGTTTGAAGGAAAACATGGCACAGATTGGGGATTTCAAATTCATCATTGACGAAGACAAAGCTGCAGAGGCTACAAAGCTTCCACAAACTGGAGAGTGATGGTTTAAAGGTGGGAAAGTGAATAAGAATAAGTGTCAGTCCTTGCTGTTGCCGTTACCAGCTAGTGCAAAACTGAAAATTGGGGTTTTGGTTAAGTTTCTGAAGCCATAGTGGCGAGCATTCTATGAGATCTTGGTCAGGTACGTATCATGCAATGGACGATTCACCCACCTGCATTATTATCACCTACGACTATTGTTAGCATTAAAAGGCTGTAAACTTAATCTGTCGTTTTACCTATTACAAAGTCTGAAAAAATGTCGTATTCGGTTCAAAGTTTCGGTAATCCTGATAGAAGTCTATTTCATCATGGTTTAGTCAAAATTATAATACAGCATCAACTGTATCTTAATGGTAAATCGTGGGATGCGTTTTTGATTGAATGTCAATTAGGGCCGACTCACTATTGGCCAAACCCTCCCCCAAAGACTCGTAGGAAACGAAAGGCCACTGTAAAATCTGAAGTTAGTAATGTTCATGAGGTTGAATCAAAAGATAAAGAGATTCAGGAAGCCAATCCACCCATAAATACTGGTATTAGTGGTGATGGGGTCAGAAACGTAGCTCCCTGTTACTCTGAAACAACCTTGAACCAATCCCCATCTGACAGACGCTGTAGTACACCTGCAAAGACAAAGGACAAATTAACCAAAACTGAAGATGTTAATGCTGTTGATTGTAAAAACCTCTCTGAGCTGAATACTCCTCGTAGACATGGTGATGAGTCCATGCATAAACTAGAACAACTAGCGCAGGTGTGCTGTCACAGAGGAGGTTTGGAATCAAAAAATATTTTGTTTGTTCATACGAGGAGAATTACTAGGAGCATGAACAATACACCTACAACCTCTGTTCCCATAGCCATTCAACAGAGCACTCGGCCAATGATTGTCCATCTTCAGGACGACATTCCATCATTTGTCCCCGAAACTACTCATATGAATGAACCTACTTTTATAAAGAATAATAGTGCAAAATTGGCTAAAGACATTACAGAGTCAGGTAAGGCAGAAGCTTCTCCATCATGTATGGACGCCTATGGTTCAGGCCCCGAGCCATCTTTTATGAGTTTTCCATCACCTGGTCAAGACATAGGTAATCATGATTCTTCTCAAGAGGATGACTCGTGTCATGACAAAGAGGAGGAAACTCTCCAACAGGTCCTGGACAGGGTATACGAGACTAAAATTTTAGAATTGAAAAATGAACTTAAACAGTGTCAAGCTAATGCATCTTTAATAGAGGTGGAAAATAAGACATTCAGGGAAGAGTTGTTAAACTGGATTAACAGGTGGAAGGAAGTGAACATCAAAAACAACCAATACAAGAAGGCAAAAAAATCAATGATAGGCACAAATCAACATTTACTTGAACAAGTAGAAAAGCAAAAGCTAGTGATCATCAGGCACAAAGCCAAACTAGTCGAAGCCAGAAGAGTGGTTGATTTACAAAATAGAACCTAATGATTACTTCCATTTGCAGTTATATGATGTATCTATCTGTCAACAGGTAATAAAAGCTTTTTTGTGCATGCCTGTAAAATCGCAGATTTTACATGCACACATATAACTTATAGTTTCTTTTGTCATTTCTGTTAAAATGGATTTTTAATAAGATTCTTTTGTTTGTTTAAAATAGATGGGCATGTCATCGCTATCCTCTACAGTTTCAAGATGTCTCGAATATTATGGATTTCAGTTGGAAGACGTGGATGTTTATTGAAGACTAGAATTTCAACATAGCCATGAATATGCCAATTCCTTTAAACCAGCAAATGTTTCAGGCTAGTTGTTTCTTTTGGTTATCTTCTAGTGACAAGTGTCTATTAAAGAGAGTCGATGCTCTTTGATAGTGATAGGACTCCTATAATAGTGCATGCAACATTTATGGAAAAACTAAATCGAAAGACTAGTAGTATTATATAAGCTAGTAATTTTTATGAGATAAGGGATGGAGTGACTGAAGAGAAACATATTCGAAATATTATTTTGATACTAGTTTTGTTCCTGGCTGAAGTTTTATCTTTGGAAACGGAATGTGACTGGAAATCCTCAAGTTGATATCGTGATCGGTGTTATTTTGGATACTCTTTATATTTCAGTATATAATCTTCTATTTTAACATTGATGCAGTATACTTGGTTATGCTTGTGTTTATTAATCAGTATTGCACTTTGTCAACACAATATTGTATTTGAATTAGTATGTTATTGTGACTGAATTAACCAGTGTTTCTACTGAAAATTCAAGATATGATGATATACATATTTATGTCTGTTTGATCTCATTTGTATGTTTACAATGATTTCATTTTGAACATTATATTTCTTTTCAAATAATCAATGTTGTTCATTAGTTGTTAATTAATTTAAACTTTCTTTAGAAAATTTGAAGTAATTGCTTATTTCCATTTCTCTGTCAAAGTAATTTGCACCAGAATGATTTAGAATGTATGGTTTAAATATTGTCATTTAGATCTTACTTATTTATCATTCTGTTCACCATTATATTAATTGATAATTAATATAAATACTTAAATCGCTTTCAGCTAAGATAGGATAGTTAGAATAGTCTAGTTAGTATTATTATAGTATAGTTTAGATTTAACAGTGGTTAAATAGAAATTGTGTAAAATTAGAATATATTTAATAGTCTTTTATATTTAGAATATTAAATATAAAAAACTTCAAAAATCGAAGACTTTCCTTAAGAAAGCAAGTGTAGGATAACTTACGTAGTTGAAAACTAATTTTAGGGTTTATTTAGATAGAAATAACTTTAGGATAGACTTTTACTGAATTTTAGTTTCTCCCTAAGAGAAAAATTTAGTTGGTAGCAAGACCATAACCTGCGATATTTTGCTATTCCAAACACACCAGAAGCTGCTTTAAGTTGATTGTGTGGGAATAATATCCTTGTTGGCTTAGGTCAGAAAATCAGGTCAACAAATGGCGCTAGAAGGAGGGCCTATTAATGATTAATGGCAGGTAAGACTAATGAGAAATTTTCAACCAGCCAACATCCTCCGGAAGTCAGCACATCACCATTTATAGAAATTGTTAGGAGCATCCTTGAATGTGATCATATCACATCTCCATTTACTCCTGAACAAAGTACTCAAACTTTGGAAGAAACATGACATATTCTTACAAGAGCATATGCCAATCAACTTGGTGTATCTCCGATAGATTATGGTCTACCTAGGCAACAACAACGTAATCCACAATTGAACATAGTTACTCAAGGATTGCAAGAAGTTGATAACAGTCCACGTTATCAAACTAGAAGTCATCAGAGACAAATTACTCAAACAAACACTGCTAGAAGACTAACTGCAAAAGGCAGTTTTGACTAGCCACCTTCTCCTCCTGAATCACCACCCGATAGTACGAGATCATCCAACTCAGGGAGTTCTTCAGGTTCTGAGAGAAATCCTATGGCAGGAAACATACCTATGGGAGGAGGAGGTAATCGTCCACCTAATCCACCTAATCCACAACTCCCTTGGTTGAGAACAGTTGTTGTAGCTGTCCATGGTATACAACACCCTTTACCTAAACACTCTATTGGAGTAGGGCCCTCAGCTATAGGAAAAGCTGCTATATCGGGACAAGAAAGTCAAAAGAAACAGTACAGGAAGCGGTCGAGAAGAGAGAGCTCAATCACTGCACTTAAGGCAGCGACGAAGACAAGAGGGCTGAGCTACCCTCATAAAGGAAAAGGAGCAACGGGTTGAGGTATTGAAGACAAAGGACAGAAGGGGAGCGACCGAGGAAGTAGCGCCCATACCCACGATAAGTGCTAGGAAGCGTGGAAGACCGCAGAGAGCTGCAGTATGACCAGTAAGCGGCAGTTCAAAGTACAGATGCACCGACTGTCATAGTTAGGGTTTTTTTGGGTTACTGTTGGGATAGTCCCATAGTTTTGTATCAGGGTGAGACCTTCGGGCCACCTATTTAAGCATGTATTTTGTATCGTAGACAGTTAGACAGTTGGTCAGTCGGGTAGTAGATAGACAATTAGCCAGTTGTTTAATCATCTGTATTGTAAGATATTGAGAAAGAGTCGAGCTCTAGTTATGTTATTCAGTATGTATTATCTTACTATAACTAGTAGCCGACTTCTTGAGTATGAATTTAACAATCCGCAGGGATTGAGAGAGAGAGAGAGAGGATATATTGTAAGAAGAAAGCATAATAGAAGAGAAGATATCTAAGAGAGAAGGGATCCAGCTGAGAACACAGAGTTTCTCAGAAGATCTCGAGCTGCATAATAGGTTGCAGCAGAACTGTGTTTACTCTCTCAAGATATAATATAAAAACCAGTTCCTGTGGATGTAGCTTCCTCCTTGGAAGTGAACCACGTAAAATCAGTGTGTTGTGTGACTATTTCATGTGATTGTGTTTACGTATTTGCTATATGTTACCTGTTACATGAGCTTAGCTAACAGTTAATGAATGTGTGTATGCTATCTTTCAGTTTACAGTAACGTAGAGGATTAAATGTGAGTTGTATGTGTTAAGTATTTTGCATATAAGTATCAGAGTTTGATTCACACAGTAACAGTTACAGTGTCAAGAGATTCCTGTATATTCAGTTCAGCAAGTTGAGCGCAATAGATGTTGAGCATATTAGACTGTAGAAGCTAAGTGAAGTTGTTTAACACCCTTGTGAATGTTAGCTGAGCTAGTATAAGAGAGAAAGGAAAGTCATTGGACCGTGAGAGTTGGAGAGTCCTATTAAGTCTTACCATAGAAGCTATCGCAGCACAAAAAGGCGATATCGCATTGCCGGAGGAGCTGCAGTGTGGGATATCACAGGTAAAGAGTCAAGTAAAAATGAAATTTTGCACATCGTCGGAGAAGCCGCGATGCGATAAGAGTCCATCTCATAGCAGAGTCTGCATGGAAGAGAGATACAACGTTATAAAGAGACTCAACTGGTTAACCAGACTCAAGAGAAACCTAGGATGCTACAGAACCTGGTTGAGGACACGTGAGTCTTCAGCCACCCCATCTAGGATCACTTCGGGTGAGACTTCAGGTTGTTCTGTGGTCTGTCACTGAAAGGGCCAGTGAGCTATGGGTTTTGTTGGTACATCACAGTAAAACCAGGTCTACCCAAAGATAAATAACAAATGGTTCCGTTGCCGGTTTTGAACAAATTGAAGAGCTAATGTTCTGTTGGCATCCTACTAAAGAAGAACTTAACCACTGGGTTGAGTCTAAGGAGAGAGAATTTGCTGAAAAAGAAAACAAGAGTCCTAGGCTTAGTACAGAGGACTGGTTACAAAAACATATCTTCACAGACCTACATATGATATTTTTTGCGACCTATGCAAATAAGTTGTATGATTGGTTATCAAAGTTGACTGATAAGAACATATTCAAGAAGAAAAGGAACATTGTATGGACACCGGAGCTGATTCACACTATGAAGAGCGTTGATAATCCCATTTCGCAGGTAGTAGACTTCTGGCTTGCGATTTTGTTGGAAGGTTTCGTTACAGAGTTTGCAGTTGATCAAAGAAAGAGTTTCAGCGAAGCAGAGAGGTACTTCTTCACAGGATATCACGGTAAGTACTTGACCTCTTTAAACTTGTTCCTTAAGATGTTATTACATGAAAAAGGAGTATTGGATATATTCTCAGATGAATAAATTAAGTAAGTGTAA
This sequence comes from Pseudotsuga menziesii, assembly GCA_001517045.1. Taxonomy (NCBI): domain Eukaryota; kingdom Viridiplantae; phylum Streptophyta; class Pinopsida; order Pinales; family Pinaceae; genus Pseudotsuga; species Pseudotsuga menziesii. The sequence continues at coordinate 141,556 of LPNX010410372.1, forward strand.
TGTCACAAGAGTTTGAGAGTGATTTTGAAAAAATTGGGTGTACACATAGTGGTAAGAAGTATAAAGTAGATTTCAGATCTCCTTCTTTGAAGACATTTCAGACAGTACTAGAGAACATAGTCAAAATAATAGAGAAAGAACAACAGGGGGTATCCCTTACCACCCTTATACCCCACAGAAAGCAACCGGGACTCAGAATAATCCCGTGGGAACTCCATCTAGTAGTTCACACACAGTACATACTACAGTTACACCGACGAGTGGTAGTAACACAACAAATCAGAATCCACCATGTAGAAACAAAATGGGGGATGATATGAAGTTACCTACCTTTAAAGGTATAAGGGCAAAAGACCCAGAACAACATTGATTCCTATGTGAAGCTGTATGGACCATTAAACAAATCCAAGATGATAATACTAAACTTGTCCAGTTGGCCACTACACTTAGAGAACGAGCTTTAACATGGTATATGAAGTATACGACAGCACATCCTAGAACGCTCGTATAGGTCAGGACTACCATGACTAAGGAATTTAAGAAACCTAAGTCTGAGTCACAATGTATTACAGAACTTAAAGACATCAAACAGTTACCCACAGAGTCAGTATGGGACTTTGATCATAAATTTAAAGCCCTTATAGAGCAAGTTAGCTTTGAGTTTGCGTCGGAGCAGCATAAGGAATGGTTTATCGCAGCACTGCTCCCTCACATCAGAATTCCACTAATGCAACAGAGACTCCGTACACATGATGAAGAATTGGAGATGGCAATGAAACTAGAGGCTTCATTTCTAGCTGAGACTAGTACAGGTATGACAAACTTACAAAATCAGTTAACCAATCTCACTTTACAGCTGCATGAGATTAAGAAAGGAAAAGAGGTTGCACAAGAGTTATGGTGTACAAAGTGTAAAGGACAGGGCCATACTAAAGATAACTATCCAGTATTTGTTGAGTATTTAGTAAGTGGGGCTCCTAACCCCTTAGTACAAAATCAAGGGCCATGGTGTGAAATCTGTAAAACAAGGGGACATAGACCACAAGAATGTCCTTTACTTCAGAAGTATGTACAAACTCCTAAGAACTTATACTGTAACTTCTGTAAGCCAGTAGGACATGATGAAAATAATTGCAGAGCTTATGATCTCATGATAGACAGAAAACATGACCTCTACAGAGTCCAGTCAGAGACATCAGGTCCAGCAGCAGGACTACAACATGAACCGACTCATGTTGGCCATGGAGGAGGATTTAGAGGATGAGGCCGTGGTGGAGGATTTGGCCATGGTGGAGACTTTGGCCGTGGCCGTGGATCGATTATTTGTTATAACTGTGGAGCCATAGGACATTATGCTAGGGATTGTCAGAATGCTACTACGACATGTAAATATTGCTAGTCCTATGAGCATATTATAGAATAATGTCCTATCTTGATAGCCAAGATGAGGGACCCTAAGCCAGCAGTAAACCAGAACATTCAGCTTATTGCTGCTGAGAAGAAAGAACCAGAACCAAGAGTCAATATTGTGACTCGTAGTGGCGCTTCTACTAGTAGGACATTGCAGGATGTAGAGAAGAATATAGGTCCGGAGTGGGTGCATAAATCCAGTGATAAATCAACACCACTTGACCTGCAGAAGAACAAAGAAACGTTTCAGAAAGCTAAAATGTTCTTTACTGAACCTACACCATCAGGATCGCAGGTATTGCCTTGTAAGGGCGTACCGCAGCACCAACATTGTGGCATTATTCCTGTGCAGACGTCGCAGGCTACCACATCGAGAAGGTGTGAAGAATATGAGTTGACAGGAAGTGTCCAATCCTTCCTGTGGAGCTGTTTGAAACTCTTCAGAAATGAGAAAGCTATCAGAGAGCTTCAGTGCATCATAGACCAGTACCAGCAACCTTCTTCCGTGAGCAGTACGTAGCGTGCTATTCATAATATTATGGGCCATACAAGAACCGGAAGAGAAATGAGACTCACAGCGCAAATTGGAGAATTTGAAATGGATGAGGTAATCCTAGATTTAGGATCAGAGGTAAATTTTCTGACTAAGCAGACATGGGAACAGATGGGTAGCCCTAAGTTAGCTAGATCACCTATCCATCTGCGACTAGAGAATCAGTAGAGGGCATCACTACTGGGTCGATTACCGCAAGTACCAGTTGATATTGATGGAGTTCGTAGCTTTGCAGACTTTGAAGTCATAGAAATCATTGGCGATAGCAGACCATATCCAGCTTTACTAGGTATTGATTGGGCAATCGATAACATAGCCATTATCAATTTAAAGAAAAGACAAATGACTTTTGAGGATAATCAAATTCGAGTCATCGCACCGTTGGATCCTTTCCAGGGTCCTTGTTATATTGAACCTATCAGAGCGGAGGAAGAGGTGCATAATATGGAAAGCCTCTATCAGATGACTGCTAATCAGAGTGATTACATCAGCCCCACCACAGAAGGAAATATCAGTTGGCAATGCGACAACTCATGCACATCAGATTCAGATGTTGTCTTAGAAAATTGGCAGAATAGACTTTACAAAGTCTCAGCTCGCAGATGTGCGTTTATGACTAACTCACTACGATGGATTGGTGCATAGGTTAAGGATATTTCGTCCTTTCATGGCTTAGCAGATGTTAATGACTTTTTACAACAGTTTGAGCAGGAAATTCCTCATGAGCATAGGATGGCAGCTATTGACCTTGCAGTCAAAGCCACACCCGCAAGATGGTGGCATGCACATAAAGAACATATCGCATCATGGGATGATTTTAAGAGACTGATGGCGATCATATTCTCTAATAACAAGGATCCTTTACAACATAAATACACAGGAGAAAGTGACCCCAGGTCACATATTAAGATTTGTGAACAGATTTGGTTGGACATTCCAGAGGATGAATGGGTTCACCTATTCATTCACACTTTAGACACAATCCCAAGGAACTGGTACACTGAGACAGAGTTGCGCAGAGGAACTATTTCATGGCTAGTTATGATAGAAAACTTTCTACTCACTTTCACTTTTGAATCTGAATATCCAAGCATTGATCAAGCTCTAGGTAGTATAAAGGCTAAGATATTTGAAGATTGTACCCTACCAGTGTATACTCAGCCTGATTGGGCCATCCAGTTAGAACAAGCACTAGAGTGTTACAACTTCGTAGAAGAGCCAGCGGATGAGGATGAGAATCCTCGTAGTATCAACATTCCGGAGTCTGAAGGGACTCGTGAAGTTGATGGACCAAAGCTAGAGTTTACAGCTATCACAGAACCTATCAAGATCAAAAAGATCAATATTGGCATAGAAATAGAACCAAAGTTTGCCTCTATTGGAGACTATTGGGATGATGAAACAGTAGGACACATCGCATATATGTTACACAACTATCAGGACCTATTTCCCACTAAGTTCACAGAGATGAAGGGAATAGTAGGAGATTTGGGAGTCATGCAGATTGCTTTAAAAGAGGATGCTAGGCCAGTTAAGCAACGTCCATACAGATTGAATCCTCGCTATAAAGAAAAAGTTAATGATGAAATTGATAAGATACTAGCAGCAGGAATTATTGAACCAGTAGAAGAGAGTGAATGGGTTAGTCCCATGGTTGTGCAGGAAAAGAAAACCAAAGGAGAAATCAGGATTTGTGTCGATTTGCGCAAACTCAATGACGCATCACTTCATGACCCATTTTCGACACCTTTCATTGATGAAGTTTTAGACAATGTGGGCGGACAGGAGATCTACTCATTCACTGATGGCTTTTTAGGCTATCACTAGATAAGAATCCATCCAGAGGATCGACATAAGACCACCTTTGTGACAGAATGGGGCTCATTCCAGTATACGGTAATGCCCTTTGGTCTTAAAAATGCACCAGCTATCTTTTCTAGAGTAGTAGTTGCTGTATTTAAGGAATACATCCATAAATTCTTATAAGTCTATTTTGATGACTGGACTGTATTTGGATTAATCGAAAAGCATACAGGAGATTTAAGGCTCATGTTAGAGAAATGTAGGCAATATCAGATTTCTCTTAACTTGAAGAAATGTATATCCTGTGTGCCATTTGGTATTTTGTTGGGTCATATTGTTTGCAAACAAGGCTTGATGGTAGATCCTGCAAAGATTGCCATCATTGTAAATATTCCAGCACCCAACTCAGTCAAGCAATTGAGGACAGTGCTTGGTCATACTGGCTACTATAGAAAATTCATCAAAGGCTATGCAAAGATCACAACACCTATGGACAAGCTGTTAAAGAAAGACGTGAAATTCCTATGGAACGAGGAATGCCAACAAAGTTTAGACACTCTTAAAGAGAGGATGGTTACAACACCTATCTTAGTATTCCCAGATTGGAACAAACCATTTCATGTACATGTGGATGCATCTAGCATCGCACTAGGGATTGTCTTAACACAGCCAGGAGAAGGGGGTATTGATCACCCTATCACGTACTCCAACAGAAAGTTATCTACCGCAGAAAAGAACTACACCACTACAGAAAGATAAGGATTAGCTATGGTGTATGCTCTACAGAAGTTCAGGCACTACTTGTTGGGTGCCTCATTCAAGATGTTTACTGACCATTCCACTTCAAAGTATTTGGTCAACAAACCAGTGTTAGGGGGAAGGATCTGCAAATGGTTACTCTTATTTCAGGAGTATGATTTTGAAATTATTGTAAAACCAAGAAAATTAAATGCCGGACCTGATCATCTATCACGAATAGACTTAGGAGAAGAACCAAGTAATTTAGAGGATAATTTGCCAAATGCGCAATTGTTTTCTATCCAGATCGCAGATGAGTATTACAAAGATATTATCCACTTTCTCACTACAGGGTGGGCACCAGTTGAATTTACTAAGCAGCAGAAGAAACAGTTAGCTGTGAAAGTAGCATATTTCACTTTGATCGCAGGACAATTATATAAGTTAGGTCCAGATGAAGTCCTGCGCAGATGCGTGATGCCGCATGAGAAAGAGGCCATTATTAGGGAAGCACATTCAGGTACTGCAGGAGGTCATTTCGCAGGAAAGTCGACTGCAAAGAAAATTCTAGCTGCAGGATTATGGCGGCCTACTTTGCAAAAAGACACTAAGGAGTTTTGCAGATGCTGCGATATTTGCCAGAGGGTAGGAAAACCTTCACGGAGAGATGAAATGCCACTGTGACCACAGATCACACTGCGGGCATTTGAAAAGTGGGATATAGATTTCATGGGTCCTATCAACCCACCTGGAAAATGATTTGGTGCGAGCTACATCATCACAGGAACATAATACCTCACTAGATGGGCAGAGGCCAGAGCAGTAAGGAATTGTGATGCTACTACAGCTGCACAGTTCATTTTTGAAAACATCATTAGTAGATTTGGATGTCCAGTAATTTTGATGAGTGATCAAGGCACACATTTTCTGAATCGCACTATTGAGGCCTTGACGGAGGAATTTCGGATACAGCACCATAAGAGCACTCCCTACCACCCACAAGCTAATGGTACGGTGGAGGATTTTAACAAGATTCTAGAAAATGGTCTTACTAATATCTGTAATAGCCAAAGAAATTATTGGGACCTCAGGGTTAATGCTGTATTATGGGCTTATACAACTACATGCAAGAAAATTATAGGACACACACCTTTCAGCTTGGTGTATGGACAAGAGGCTGTTATGCCTATGGAATATATTATTCCCAGTTTAAGAATTGCTCAAATTACCGAGATGGCTGATGCAGATACGATGAATGACAGTTTAGCGCAGCTGCTTTCCTTAGAAGAAGACAGATTCATCGCAGGATTTCATCAAAAAGTGCAGAAGGCACGAGAAAAAGCTTGGCATGACAGGCACATTAAGAGCAAGAGTTTTCAGATAGGAGAGCTAGTGCTCCTTTATGACAGTAAGTTTTTTAAGTTTCCAGGGAAGTTTAATATGCATTGGTTGGGGCCATATCAGATTCAGAAAGTTACAGAAGGAGGTGCCATTCAGCTCAGTAAATTGAATGGGGAGCTTGTTCCTACTTTCATTAATGGCAGTAGGCTTAAGCTTTATAGTGATAGCCACCCCACCCCCCAATATTAATGCAGGGAACTGTCTGTGCAGATGTCCAGTGTAGTTGAAAGGAGACATCACACCTATAACTAGTCTACACTTATAATAAAAAAAAACTTGGCATGAATCTTTTGGTTCAGGACGATGCGGTGACATCGTAGCAATGCGATGCTCCCCGTGCCACGTAGACTATTTTGGAAAATAACAGCGGGCTAGTCACTTCGCCCTCTGACAAGTAGTTAATACTGGATATGACAGCTATCCGTTACCCTAGATTTGGAAACAGTATAGTGATTTTCCCAGATTTGGTAAATCTTGGTCGAGACGGGCGCCTGTGCACAATTTTCAAAGGAAATTTGATTGGATTTTAAGCAATTAATGAGGATAGAAACGATGGGTGTTGTCTTGTCCATGCAATAAATGCTGTCAATGGGTCTAGCCTAAGTGACCGTTGATTCAGAGAGTATTGCCTTCATTATAAGTACATAGATCATTCACACAGAAGGGTTACTTTAGTGATTTCTGAGAGTTATAGAGCAATTTGTAAGAGTTTTTCCTGAGCAGAGATACTTTAGTTACAGAGTGCTCATTTCCCCAATTTTGCAGCCATTGCCAGTCCAGAGTATTGCACCAGGTGGTGTATGTCCGAGAAGGAACCTTTAGAAGATGTTGTACGATGATTCCAGAGTGGTGGCCTCCTATCTGTTATGACGACGCCGCCCAAGGTTGTGAAATTAGGTGCACCACAGGTCAGACAGATGCCAAGGATGAGGATTCAAGCTCAGATAGTAGAAGAGTCCAACCCAGAGTAGGAAGAAGAAGTTCATATGGCAACAGTATACATCGTGCCGCGATTCGAGGATGCACTAGAGGTAACCATTCCCAAGGGTGCTAATTTTCCTATTCCGCTACCGTCGATTGACCCTCATGTAAAGAAAGATGGAGACCTGTTAGGATATGTCCCTGTTCTCAAATTTACAGACTATAACCTTGGAGACAGCAAGACATATCCTCAGTTTTGGGCAGATCAGTATCTTACGGTTCAGAGGAACCTGAGGACTGATGCAGATGAGTTTGTTCCTATGGAACATGTCCAGGTTCTTGAGCGGTCAGGCTTGCTCAATTTATTGAGAATACCACATTTTGGACGAGGTGCAGAGGTTAATGCCGTGGTACGCATGCTACTTTCCCGTGTACATGGAGGTTACCTCTGGTTGGGTAACCCGGTTGACTTGAACGTTGATCTGATACACCGTATCATTGGGTTGTCCAAGAGCGGTAAGGACCCTCAGACACATATATCAGGGAAGAGCAAGGATTCCAAGCTACCAACGACCCTAGTTAACAAGTATAATCTACAGAGAGGAGGTCAGGCTTATGACCTCACAGCCCTAACAGATGACACACTCAGATTTATAGCCAGTCTGCTTGCAGGCAGACTGTTAACTAAAGTTCGCTCGAAAGAAGTCACAGGATCAGTAATTCACCTTGCCATACAAGTCGTAGAAGGTGAACAATTTAATTGGTGTTTATTTTTATTAAATATTTTTCTTCAAGATTGTTTGACAGCATAGGACGAGCCAAACCACCCCTTCCATTTCTCATGGCTGCTTATATTATGCGCATTTGTCGGCTGGAAAGAGCCGCCCCATACCCAGTTTCTATAGCTACAAAGCGGCGAGTGCAGAGGCGCATGCTATGCAAACTTATCGGAGAGAAACAGTCCAGCCAAGAAAAAGATCAATATGATAGTATTTTATGAATACTATAACCTGTTGAAGAGAGTCATCCAGGAGACACCGTGGATCAGCACGAAGATTGTGGACATGTATGATAATCAGCTTGATTTCATGGCAAACAGTCACACAATCTATCTGCGGCCAAAAGGGTTTAGAACGGATAACTTGGTTGTTGGTTCGTTCAGGATGGCAGCGCAGGATGTTGAAGATGTTATCAAAGACTTTGATGAAGAATGGAAGAATGCATTAGAAGATGCCACAGCAGGAAATGTAACAGCAGATACCGCACCACTTGGCCCGTTAGACAAAGCAAAAGATAAGGTGGGTTCCAAGAGAAAAGACCTAGTAGAAGTGCCACCAGCGGCACAAAAGAGGAAATATGTAGGAGAGGCGGGCCCAGAGGCACCAAAGAAGAAAAAATACAAAGCCTCAAAGCCAACTAAAGAGACCGTACTAAAAGAGGATGACTATGAACTCATCGCAACGATATTGCAGGAGGTGCTGCAAGACTCATTTCAGGCGATGCAGACATCGCAGGACAAGCTGCAGAGTTCGGTAGATAAGCAGCTTCTGGAGTTGAAGGGATTAACTAAGAAGACTGCCATGACGCAGCTTCCACCAGTCAGGGAGACAGCAGGAGAATTCTCACAACAATCGATTTCCCACGAGGAAGTCTTTGCAAAGGATCGCATCAATACAGTGCTGATACCGCCAGGGAGCATCCGATTCCCTGCTTCAATGATTGATGTGCAGATACAGATTAGACACCCTGTCGAGGTTAATTTGGCACAATTCCCTGTTGATCAACTACAGATGATCCAACAGTAGATAGACGCAGAGCTCAGGGATAGAGAGCTGGCGACCTATAAGCAGAACACTCAGTTGAGACAACAGAATGCAAAGCTCACCGCAACCTTTCAGACAAAGGCAGAGGAGTTGAGAGTATACAAAGAAAGAGAATAGTACCTCAGTCAGGTCCTGTAGAACATCGCACTGGAGTTACCCCAGTGTAATATAGAGTTTTCCTTACCTCTACCGCAGAAGGTAAGAAGAATTGCAGATAGAGCAAAGGCTCTGGAAGAGAAAGTGATCAAGATGGAGGAAGACCACAAAGCACAGATTGCCGAGCTTGAGGCTCGAGCACCAGGAACACCTCAGGAAAACAAGGAAGTAAGGGCAGAGGCCTTTAGACTCGCTTCAATACAGATGAAGCGTCGCATAGATGATGCAGATTCATTGCTAGCTGATGCAACAAAGACATGGTCGGAGCTAGATGAGCTCCCAGCTAAACTGGAATTGCAGCAGAGCATCCAGAACATAGAGAAGGCCACAGCAGCAATGAAGGAAGAAGTCAAGAGCTTAGGAGCTCTTGCAAAGATGAAGAAGACGACAGAGATGAACTAGTTGCAACAGGAAGTGCAGCAGTTAAGAGAAAAAGAGATACAATTTAATAATCTGCTTCAGCCATATCAGGAACAAATCGCAGAGCTGGTCGATGCGGTTGAGCAGAGAGTCAAGGAGTTCACTACAAGAAAAAGTGAAATTGATGGCACAGAAGAATCCATCATTATTCAAGCTATGCTTGAAGTGGCACAAGACTGTGTTGAAGCTATGGACAAAGAAGTCGCAGGACTTCGAGAAATATTTGCAAGGACTTCGCAGGAAGCCAAGGAGAAGCTACAGCAAGAGAATCCAACTGTTAGTGGCTCAGGGATGAGCCACAAGTAAGTGTTAGGGGACTATTGGATCAGGGCCCGCAGCTATAGGAAAAACTGCTATATCGAGACAAGAAAGTCAAAAGAAACAGTACAGGAAGCGGCCAAGAAGAGAGAGCTCAACCACTACACTTAAGGCAGCGGTGAAGACAGGAGGGATGAGCTACCCTCATAAAGGAAAAGGAGCAACGGGACAAGGTATTGAAGACAAAGGACAGAAGGGGAGTGACCGAGGAAGTGGCGCCCATACCCACGATCAGTGTCGGGAAGCGTGGAATACTGCAGAGAGCTGCAGTATGACCAGTAAGCAGCAGTTCAAAGTATAGATGCGCTGACTGTCACAGTTAGGGTTTTTTTGGGTTACTGTTGGGATAGGCCCATAGTTTTGTATTAGGGTGAGACCTTCAGGCCACCTATTTAAGCATGTATTTTTTATTGTAGAAAGTTAGACAGTTGGTCAGTCGGGTAGTAGATAGACAAATAGCCAGTTGTTTAATCATCTGTATTGTAAGATATTGAGAAAGAGTCGAGCTCTGGTTCTGTTATTCAGTCTGTATTATCTTACTGTAACCAGTAGCCGACTCCTTGAGTATGAATGTAAAAATCCATAGGGATTGAGAGAGAGAGAGAGAGGATATATTGTAAGAAGAAAGAAGAATAGAAGAGAAGAGATCTAAGAGAGAAGGGCTCCAGCTGAGAACGCAGAGTTTCCCAGAAGATCTCGAGCTGCATAATAGGTTGCAGCGAAACTATGTTTACTCTCTCAAGATATAATATAAAAACCAGTTCCTGTGGAAGTAGCTTCCTCCTTGGAAGTGAACCATGTAAAATCAGTGTGTTGTTGACTATTTCATGTGATTGTGTTTACGTATTTGCTATCTGTTACCTGTTACATGAGCTTAGCTAACAGTTAATGAATGTGTGTATGCTATCTTTCAGTTTACAGTAACGTAGAGGATTCAATGTGAGTTGGATGTGTTAAGTATTCTGCATATAAGTATCAGAGTTTGATTCACACAGTAACAGTTACAGTGTCAAGAGATTCCTGTATATTTAGTTCAGCAAGTTGAGCGCAATAGATGTTGAGCATATTAGACTGTAGAAGCTAAGTGAAGTTGTTTAACACCCTTGTGAATGTTAGCTGAGCTAGTATAAGAGAGAGAGGAAATTCATTGGACCGTGAGAGTTGGAGAGTCCTATTAAGTCTTACCATAGAGGCTATCGCAATGCAGAAAGGTGATATCACACTACCGGAGGAGCCACGGTGTGGGATATCGCAGGTAAAGAGTCAAGTAAAACAGAAAGTTTGCGCATCGTCGGAGAAGCCACGATGCGATAAGAGTCCATCTCACAGCAAATTCTGTGCGGAAGAGAGATACAGTGTTATAAAGAGACTCAACTGGTTAAACAGAGTCAAGAGAAACCTAGGATGCTACAGAACCTACACGTGAGTCTTCAGCCACCCCATCTAGGATCACTTCGGGTGAGACTTCAGGCCATTCTGCGGTCTGTCGTCGAAAGGGCTAGTGAGCTAGGGGTTTTGTTGGTACATCACAGTAAACCTGGTTCTGCCCAAAGATAACCAACACACTCAGATAAACTTCTTCCTAAGTTTAACCCAGATGATAAGGAACCAACCGAGGTGCATGTAGACAAATTCATGTTAGCTGTTCAAACCTTGAACGTTCAGCATGAAGATGTCATTTGTTGATTGTTTCCTCTAACTTTTGAAGGAATATCCTCTACCTGGTACTTCTCATTAGTACAGGGATCAATCACAAATTGGGGTGAATTTAATAAATCTTTTTTAGATAAATTTGGGGAAGATAAAACACCTGCTCTTTTAGCTCTAGAATTATCTCGAATTAAAATGGAGTCTAAAGAAAGAATAAAAGATTTTAACCAGGGATTTCTAACATTAAAAAATAAAATTCCAGCTGCTTCCCAACCACCCGAGGATATAATTATTGAAAATTATACTTCAGCCTTACCAAAATATTCTGGGATGTTTGTTAAGAGAGCCGGGAAAACAACGTTGGTAGAAACTTTTGAGGAAGCCATTAAAGTCGAGAAGGATTCTATGTCCTATGAACCAGATAGAAGTGGGAAATCTGATACCTTTCCTCGTAGGAAGATTGAAAAACTTAATTCAGAAAAAGATAAAGCATTTGATGTAGAACAGCTGCAAAATGCTATTCAGGCATTAACTAATGAAGTTGTAGGATTAAAGAAAACCAATTCTGAAGCTTCCTCTTCTAGGGGATATTTCAGAAATCAGTTCAGACAAAATCCGAATACAACTAATAAAACAAATATACCACCTAACATAGCAACAAATGAAGATATTTTTAATACAATTCGAGCTATTTTATCTTTATATGAAACTCCTTCTAATCAAGAAATAACTGAAAATGAAGAAGAAGAGGAATCCAAAAATGAGGAAGAATCAGAGGAACCTCAACATGTTAACGGTCATTTCTGGGACAGTCTTGTAAAGGAATATGAGAGTAAAAACCCACCTACAGGACAACATGCCTATAATACTCATAGTAGAACATTCACAAACAATCCAGGAGCTTCGTCAAGTTCTACTCATGACAACAATAATTCAAAACCTAATAAACAAACTCAATCCAACAAGCGGACTCAAACAAACAAAATTTCCCAACCCATTCAAAATGCTCCAAAATTAGATTTACAATATGATATAATTGAGGATTTAAAGAAGACACATGCAAACATCAGTATGTACGATCTTCTTCAAATTTACCCAATGCCTAACAATCATGTTATAAATCCTGCTATGAGTTCAATTATTCCTAATGTAAAACAAAATGTTGCTGCAAACAGTTCTAATAATGATTCAACAGCAACTGATAAAGGAAAAGCAACGGCTGACAAAGCCTCGCTAATAGGTAAGAATTCTAAATCAACCACAGCTCCATTCTTACTTACCTTTGAGATTTTCAATAGGAATGTTCATAATTGCATGGTAGACTTCGGAGCATCCTCTAATGTGATTCCTTTATCAGTATGCAAAAGGTTGAATGGGAAATATGTTCCATCAAATTCACAAATAACTCAATTGGACAGGACAAATGTAAATGTTGTAGGAGAGATGAAAGATGTTTTAGTTAGGATTGCTTATAACCCTACAGTTTATCAAATTATAGATATTGTTGTTGCAGATATTCCTGATGCATATGGGATATTTTTAAGTAGGGATTGGTCTCAACAATTGAATGGATTCTTTGCCACGGACTGGTCAACATTATGGTTACCTAAGAACGGAAAGTCAAATTAGATAAAAGATAAACATATAAAGATATATGAAACATACGGTCACAGAACTACATGATCCTAGCGAACCTGTTTTATTCTCAGATTGCATTATGGGAAATTACATGTATGAATTGGGGTTTGGTAATTTTAAAGCTGAAACTTCTACCTTTTCTGAAAATAAATAGCAATCAGAAATTAGCAATGTGACATCTATTGCTCCTAACTCTTCACTCAAGTAAATTGTTAATGATGTAGACAATGTTAATATTGTAAATATTATAGAAAGCAAAGTAGTTGTTAATAGTTCTACTTGGACTCTATATTTTGATGGTGCCAAATCCAAAGAAGGAGCCGGAGCTGGTTGTCTGCTGGTAGACCCTCAAGGAAATAAAACGTGCATAGCTTGTAGGATGGAATTTAATTGTACAAAAAATACTGTGGAATATGAAGCTTTAATACAGGGTTTGAAAAAAGCAATTGATCTGGATATCAAAGAGTTAATTGCATATGGTGATTCTGAAATCATCGTCAGACAGGTTTGTAACTCCATTCATTGCCTATCTGAACATTTACAGAATTATCAATGAGAGGTGTGGAACCTTATTTCGCAATTTGATGCATTTAACATAATTTCTGTTTCAAGAAGTCAAAATCAAGAAGCAGATTTATTGGCGAATGTAGCATCAAAGTTAATTCCGTAAAAAAATCTTACATCATATTTCTTTTCAATTGAATTGATTTTTAGGCCTTCCATACCAGATAATATTTTTAACTGGCATGTATTTGATAATGATGTGCAGGTGCTAAATTTTCTGATGAATGAAGATACCTTTAAGGATTCAACCATCGATGAGGTGACTCATGACGAAAATTTGCGGGATTTTTCGGTAATAAATGATTTTTGTTCAGTTGAATTTTTTTTTGAAAAGGTAAATCCAGTCCCTAATTCAGTATTAAGATTAGAAAAGTTCTTTGATTTGCAGGATAAATTTAGATCCATCCCTAATTATAAAACTAACAGCTCTCAAATGAGATATGAAACCATAAATTTAGGAACATAACTAAATCCCCAAACTATAAATCTAGGAATAGATAGTAATCCCGCAGAAAAAACAACATTTATAAAACTATTTAAAGAATTTAAGGATGTCTTTGCATGGCCATATGAAGATCTGAAAACCTTTAACACACAAGTCATGCAACACATAATTCCAATTAAGCAGGAGTCAAAACCTTTTCAACAAAAGCTAAGGAAATATCACCCGTCACTAGAACCGACAATTAAGAAGGAGCTAAATAAATTGTTAGCTGCCAAGATTATTTTTCCCATCAGACATACACAATGGGTAGCCAACCTAGTTCTAGTAAGGAAGAAAAACAGAGATATCAGGTTATGTGTAGATTTTAGAAATCTGAATAAGTCTTCTGAAAAGGATAATTACCCAGTTCCTCCCATGGAACAAATTCTTCAAAAGGTATCTAGGTCTGAGATACTGTCACTCCTTGATGGCTTCTCAGGATACAATCAAATATTAGTATCCCCAGATGATCAATTGAAAACAGCCTTTAGAACTCCATGGGGAACATATGCTTACTGCAAGATGCCTTTTGGGTTAATCAATGCTGGAGCAACTTTTCAACGAGAAATGGATATTGCTTTTAGAGGCTTAATTAACCATTCAGTCATTTTCTATTTGGATGATGTTACTGTATATTCTAAACATTGACCTGATCATCTTAATCATCTTAGAAAGGTATTTGAACGATGTAGCAAATTTGGAATATCCTTAAATCCTAAAAAAACAATATTTGTTGTTTCAGAAGGTATTCTATTAGGTTGTGTAGTTTCAAAGCATGGAATTATGATTGACCCTGCACGAACCCAAGCCATTTCAAAAATAACTTACCCTTCTAGCAAGAAAGCAATGCAATCATTTCTCGGTAAAATAAATTTTGTTAGAAGATTCATTCCCATTTTCTCCGAAATCATTCCTCCTTTGCAGAAAATGATTAAGAAAGACGCTATTTTTAATTGGGGACAAACTGAGAAAGAGTCATTTCAGAAAATTTTAGAGGTCATTTCAGAAGCTCCTAGCCTCCTAAGTCCAGATTTTAACAAAGATTTCATATTGTATACTTTTGCTTCTGATATTTCATATGTAGCAGTTTTAACCCAATTAAATCAGCAAAATAACAAGGTACCAATCTCCTTCATGAGTTCAAATTTCAAAGGTGCTAAACTTAATTATCATGAAGTTGATAAGCAAGCTTTTGCTGTGTTTAAAGCTGTTAAACATTTTCGTCCATATTTGCTGAAATCTAAAATGAAAATAATAGTCCCTTATTCCTCAGTCAGAAACCTGTTGGTGCAAAAGGATTTAGGTGAGAAAAGAGCACCTTGGATGACATCCCTTCAAGAGTATGACTTAGAAATCAAACCCTCAATGATAGTCAAAGGTCAAGGATTATGTAAATTAGCTACTGAAGTTGCTCATCTACCTAATGATAAAGCTGAAACTATCATTGATGAAGTTTTACTCACTAGAGAAATTTATTTTTATCCTCCACCACAAGATTCCTGGTATATAGACATAAGAGTACTTTTGGAGACAGGAACTGCTGCTGATTACCTAGAACCAAGAAAGAAAAGAGCACTTAGATTGAAATCTGCTCCTTATTTATTAATTGATAATGTCCTTTTTTGGAGAAATTCAGACGGAGTATTGCTTCAGTGTCTAGACATAGATGAAACAGAAGTAATTCTGAAGGAGTTACATTCTGGACCAGCAGGAGGTCATTTTGGTGGAGAAACTACTGCACATAAAATTCTTAGAGCTGCCTATTATTGGCCTACTTTGTTTCGATATTCCTATGCTTTTGTTAGAAAATGTCAAGAATGTCAACTTGCTGCGGGATAGGTTAAGAAACCTGCTTTTCCTTTACAACCTGTTTCAGTGGAAAGACCCTTTCAGCAATGGGGTATTGATATAGTAGAACCAATAAACCCTCCCTCATCTAAGCAACATAAATATATAATAACTGCAACTGACTATTTTACTCGTTGGGCAGAAGCTGCACCATTAAGTGTTGTAAATACCAATCAGGTTATATTATTTTTAGAATTATTTATTATAACAAGATTTGGTATTCCAGACTTGCTCGTCTTTGATAATGCTTCATATTTTTCATCAGTTGAGTTAACTCAATTTGCTTTAGAGAAGGGAATAAGAATCAGATATTCAGCTAACTACCATCCTCATGGAAATGGTTTGGCTGAATCAACAAACACAAATTTATTAAAAATTCTCAAAAGAACTATTTTAGTTCACCATCGAGATTGGCATACAAAATTAGTCAATGCCCTTTGGGCAGACATAGTAACTCCTAAAGCTGCGATAGGTAACTCACCCTTCTTCTTAGTATATGGACCTGAAGCTATTTTACCACCAAATCTATTTTTACCTTCATTACAGTTAGCTCAGTCTGTTCAAGATGAATATTGTCCAGCAATGGAAAAGAGAATTAATACTTTGTTAAATCTTGAGGAAGAAAGAGAAAAGTCAAAACAACACTTTACAAAACATCAACAAATTGTGAAGTCGTGGTTCGACCAATCCTTCAGTTCCAATCGAGAATTTCAGGTGGGAGGCTTAGTTTTAAAATGGGATAAAGTTCATGAGGAAAAAGGAGATCATACTAAGTTTCAAAATCTTTGGTTAGGTCCTTTTGTTATTGCTGAGAAGATAGGTCCAAGTACCTTTCGATTACAAACACTTGAAGGTCAGTTCGAAACGTTCCCAGTGAATGGACTGATCTTGAAGAAATATTTCTGTTAATATTTTTGTCTTAAAATGTATATAATTTGTTTGTTGTTTGTAAATAAATTTATATTTTTATATATGAACTGAATTATAGTTCATAGAATTTAAGGATGATAATGGATTCATAAAACTTACGTAACTTTAAAACATCATTCCGTTATTGGAACAAGTTTTAAATTCTGTTAGTCAAATATTTCAAATTTTCAAATTTTTGTATATAATCAGTCAGTAATTTTTTAAATGTCAGCTGAAGAAATAAATGTAAATAAATAAATCTTGTAGTTGAAAAAGAGTCAGTTTGCTCATGAGCTTGAAAAATTATGATACTAGACTGAAATCTTCTAAAAATTTGTTCAGGATGATCAAGATTTCTTAAATCTATAAAAGACCTATCATTATTTTATTTTTAAGTGTTACTTAGATTATTCCTCACCTTTTTATTTCTTATAAAAGTTGGGATAGCTTATTAAATGTATTTTTCGAAGCTTGTAGTTTGAAAAACTCTTACAGATCTCTACCATCGGTATTGAAAAGTATTTACAATCTGAAAACTTTTTAGAAATTGTTCCAGTCAATCAAATGCTAAAATGAGAGACATAAGGTCTTAGTAATAAGTCGTTCTGATCAGAATCACAAATATCACTAGTATGACATTATTAAGAAACTAGTAATGGCTTTTGGTTTAAAAAAACCAAGAGATAAGGGGTCTCATCACGAGCCAGCTGATTCATTTTCTGGTGATATTAATGACTAACATTACCATTTGGTCACCACGCTGGGTAATGATCTCTCATTTAATAAAATTAAAAAACTTTAAAATTAGTAAAGAAAACATAATTTTGATTGAAGACTAGGGGGTATCATCACGAGACGGCCTAATCATGATCATCAGTGTTGTCTAGGATAACTTCATTTCTAATCACCAGGGTGATGGCTTTTGGTTTAAAAAAAAATAAATCAAAAGACAAGAGGTCTCATCATGAGCCGACTTGCTTATTTCAGACAGCGCTCGTGAATGATACTATCACATTGGGACACCATACCTAGATAGTAGTCTTTAGTCAGAATTTTTGTTTAAAGAAGAAGGAAAGAAAAGAAAACAAAAGAAAATTATTATGTTATGGAACAGATTCTGGAAAGTTTTCGGAAAAGTAGATTTCTATATCCTATACTGATGGTGCAGGTTATTTTTACTATGAAGTGCTTTGTTTCGATCAGAATTCTTTTAAGTTTATCCCTAACTAAGTCTCTATTTCAAAAGATGACATATTTTTGAGTTATACTTATGAATATGAATAAAAATAATGGTTTTTATTTAGATAAAGATTTTTTTATTGTTTTTTATAAGTTTTAAGATTTTGTTTATATCATTTATAAGTTGTATGAGCAGAGATAACTGGTTCGCCCAGGTCGTCGCCATTTGTTGGCAGTCAGCAACAACCCCTTCATTTTTTAAGATGAAGGGAGATCAGCTCTTTTTTATAATTTACCTATTAAAGATTATAAAAGAGTGCCTCAGAATCTTCGATTCTGAAGGTACTCTCAATTGTAGAAGAGTCAAGTGACATATTAGAAGCTTATGAAAACATTTTCATAAACTTGATAATTAGCAGCTGTCAGTTTCATAAATTTTTATATAATCAATTCTATCATTAATTACTCTATCTGATTATATATGTTGATTTAAGAGATTTAAAGAGATAGTATGCTAATAGGGGTTCAACGTAAACACATTTTGAATTTCTTTGAAGCTGGTTAATGATAAGATATTATAAGTTCTTAAAATCCCTAGAACTAAAGGTGAATTATTAAATTAAAATTCTTATTAGACCTAAAAGTTCACATTTTATATGTAACTTAAATATTGTACCATGACTTTGTAAACTTGTGTGTATATATAGCTAGTGAAAAAGCAATAAATGAGTATCATTATGAAATCTTCATATGTCATAGTTTTATAGCTTTGTATCCTATCAAATTCGATTTGGGATATTAATGGATGGGATTTTGTAAAGTTTTAAAACTATATTTCAAAATGAGACTTTATGTATATACATGGCTTAAGTGTTAATTCGGATCATTAGTTAGTTGTATTGCAAAAGCATTAGGGTTTATTGTTTTGACACCATATCGTCATGTTAATAAACGCGACCACCTTTCATGTATAATCTAGAGGAGATCATTAATTGACCATTTTTATGAGGATACATGACCCATATGCCAAATAAACAACACCTGTTACTTGGATCACTACGTTGGCATGAAGATTTGGCTAACACCTCTCGTTTAATTGACAGCTGTGAATGTATTAATGAATCATATCAGTAGGATTTAATGTTGTATATGATTGATAACCATCCCATTTCGTAACACTGTACGAGCTCATCATGCCAAAATATGTGTAATCAATGTCTTGATTTATGATTCATCAATCGAATGATCCCTGATATGTAGAATTGGTTAAGATTTACAGTTAGTCGTGGCTAGTCATGCATTTATCATAGTAGAACACTGGCTGTAGTGTTCATCATCTCTAAATTTGATTAAAATGGCCAAAATTAGAGCCCTCATCTTTGTCAGATATGAAACATGTGAGGATTTGACATTTCACTGCATGTCTTACACCTGGGTGCCTATTCCTTCCCTCTTCACGACTCCGTTCATTTCATTTCGTAATAAGGATAGTGGTGAGGAAGCCATGGCTCCGCTTTGTCATTTTGAAATCTCAGGGTCAGAGCTTATTGAAGCCGATGAGAAAGTTGCCCTGCTGTTTGAAAAGATTGGATGGGGTCAGTTCTTCAGGTACTTTAGTAGCCATAACATGGAGGTTACCAAACTATTTGCTTTGAGTTTGAAGGAAAACATGGCACAGATTGGGGATTTCAAATTCATCATTGACGAAGACAAAATTGCAGATTCTACAAAGCTTCAACAAACTGGAGAGTGATGGTTTAAAGGTGGGAAAGTGAATAAGAAGAAGTGTCAGTCCTTGCTGTTTCCATTACCAACTAGTGCAAAACTGAAAATTGGGGTTTCAGTTAAGTTTCCGAAGCCAGAGTGGCGAGCATTCTATGAGATATTGGTCAGGTATGTATCATGTGATGGATGATTCTCCCACCTGCATTATTATCACCTACTACTACTATTAGCATTAAAAGGCTGTAAACTTAATCTGTTGTTTTACCTATTACAAAGTCTGAAAAAAATGTCGCATTCGGTTCAAAGTTTCGGTAATCCTGATAGAAGTCTATTTCATCATGGTTTAGTCAAAATTATAATACAGCATCAACTGTCTCTTAATGGTAAATCATGGGATGAGTTTTTGATTGAATGTCAATTAGGGCTAACTCAATATTGGCCAAACCCTCCCCCAAAGACTCGTAGGAAACGAAAGGCCACTGTAAAATTTGAAGTTAGTAATGTTCATGAGGTTGAATCAAAAGATAAAGAGCTTCAGGAAGCCAATCCACCCATAAATACTGGTATCAGTGGTGATGGGGTCGGAAACATAGCTCCCTATTACTCTGAAACAACCTTGAACCAATCCCCATCTGACAAACGCTGTAGTACACCTGCAAAGACAAAGGACAAATTAACCAAAATTGAAGATGTTAATGCTGTTGATTGTAAAAACCTCTCTGAGCTGAATAATCCTCGTAAACATGGCGATGAGTCCATGCATAAAATAGAACAACTAGCATAGGTGTGCTGTGACAGAGGATGTTTGGAATCCAAAAATATTGTGTTTGTTCGTACGAGGAGAATTACAAGGAGCATGAAAAATACACCTACAACCACTGTTCCCATAGCCATTCAACAGAGCACTCAGCCAGTGATTGTCCATCTTCAGGACGACGTTCCATCATTTGTCCCCGTAACTACTCATATGAATGAACCTACTTTTATAAAGAATAATAGTGCAAAATTGGCTAAAGACATTACAGAGTCAGGTAAGGCAGAAGCTTCTCCATCGTGTATGGACGCCTATGGTTCAGGCCCCGAGCCATCTTTTATGAGTTTTCCATCACCTGGTCAAGACATAGGTAAGCATGATTCTTCTCAAGCAGATGACTCATGTCATGACAAAGAGGAGGAAACTCTCCAACAGGTCCTGGACAGGGTATACGAGACTAAAATGTTAGAATTGAAAAATGAACTTAAACAGTGTCAAGCTAATGCAGCTTTGATAGAGGTGGAAAATAAGACGTTCAGGGAAGAGTTGTTAAATTGGATTAACAGGTGGAAGGAAGTGAACATAAAAAAGAACCAATACAAGAAGGCAAAAAAATCAATGATAGGCACAAATCAACATTTACTTGAACAAGTAGAAAAGCAAAAGCTAGTGATCATCAGGCTCAAAACCAAACTAGCCGAAGCCAGAAGAGTGGTTGATTTACAAAATAGAAATTGATGATTAATTCCATTTGCAGTTATATGATGTATCTATCTGTCAACAGGTAATAAAATATTTTTTGTGCATGCTTGTAAAATAGCAGATTTTACAGGCACACATATAACTTATAGTTTCTTTTATCATTTCTGTTAAAATGGATTTTTAATAAGATTCTTTTGTTTGTTTAAAACAGATGGGCATGTCATCGCTATACTCTATAGTTTTAGGATGTCTCGAATATTCTCGATTTCAGTTGGAAGACATGGATATTTATTGAAGACTGGAATTTCAACACAGCCACGAATATGCCAGTTCCTTTAAACCAGCAAATGTTTCAGGCTAGTTGTTTTTTTTGTTATCTTCTAGTGACAAGTGTCTATTAAAGAGAGTCGATGCTCTTTGATAGTGATAGGACTCCTATAATAGTGCATGCAACATTGATGGAAAAACTGAATCGAAATACTAGTAGTATTATATAAGCTAGTAATTTTTATGAGATAAGGGGTGGAGTGACTGAAGAGAAACATATTCGAAATATTATTTTGATACTAGTTTTGTTCCTGGATGAAGTTTTATCTTTGGAAACAGAATGTGACTGGAAATCCTCAAGTTGATATCATGATCGGTATTATTTTGGATACTCTTTATATTTTAGTATATAATCTTCTATTTTAACATAGATGCGGTATACTTGGTTATTCTTGTGTTTATTAATTAGTATTACACTTTGTCAACGCAATATTGTATTTGAATTAGTATGTTATTGTGACTGAATTAACCAGTGTTTCTACTAAAAAATCAAGATATGATGATATACATATTTATGTATGTTTGATCTCATTTGTATGTTTACAATGATTTCATTTTGAACATTATATTTCTTTTCAAATAATCAATGTTGATCATTAGTTGTTAATTAATTTAAACTTTCTTTTGAAAATTTGAAGTAATTGCTTATTTCCATTTCTCTATCAAAGTAATTTGCACCAGAATGATTTAGAATGTATGGTTTAAATATTGTCATTTAGATCTTACTTATTTATCATTCTGTTCACCATTATATTAATTGATAATTAATATAAATACTTAAATCGCTCTGAGCTGAGATAGGATAGTTAGAATAGTCTAGTTAGTATTATTATAGTATAGTTTATATTTAATAGTGGTTAAATAGAAATTGTGTAAAGTTAGAATATATTTAATAGTATTTTATATTTAGAATATTAAATATAAAAAACTTCAAAAATCGAAGACTTTCCTTAAGAAAGCAAGTGTAGGATAACTTAGGTAGTCGAAAACTAATTTTAGGGTTTATTTTAGATAGAAATAACTTTAGGATAGACTTTTACTGAATTTTAGTTTCTCCCTAAGAGAAAAATTCAGTTGGTAGCAGGACCATAACCTACGAAATTTTGCTATTCCAAACACACCAAAAGATACTTTAAGTTGATTGTGTGGGCATAATCTCCTTGTTGGCTTAGGTTAGAAAATCAGGCCAACAGTACATCAACCCCTTTTGCATGAAGGAACACTTCTATAGATTCACCAGCAACTTCTCTTGACTTAGCTTCCACAGAACTTGTTCAAGATGAGACAAGTGCTCTTGTATTGTCTTGTTGAAATCAATATCTCACTGAGATAAACCATGATGAAATTCCCCATGAAAGGTTTGAACACTTTGTTCATCAACCTCATGAACGTACTTGGAGCATTGGTTAGCCTAAATAGAATAACTATCCACTCATATAACCCCTCCTTCGTCTTGAAGGTTGTCTTCCTTTCATCACCGTCCCTAATCTAGATTTGGTGGGAACCACTCTTAAAGTTGATCTTGGTGAAGTATGTCACCCCACCCAACTAGTAAATCAAGTCATCTATACTTGGTAATGGAAACCGATACTTGATAGTAATCTTTTTGATGACCCTAGAGTTAGTGTACAACCTCCATTTTCCTCTTTTCTTGGGTGCTAGTACAGTGGGTATGAAACATAGACTTAGGGTTTCTTTAATCAATCCTCTTTCCTGCGATCGCTGGACCTATTGGTTCAAATCGACATTCTCCATTGGTGTCATCCTATGTGATGCCTTGTTTGAGAGAATTAACCATGGAATCAAGTCGATATTATGGGATATACTCTTCATTGATGACAACCCAGTAGGCATCTCATCGACCATTATGCATTTAAACTCTGACAACACTTCTCCAACTTCTACCGGGATATCATCTATCAATTTGTTAACACTTAGAAGTTTGGGAATGGATGCAAGTAGTATTGTTTATTCTATTCCTCCTTCAATAAATCCTTATTTGAACACATCAGTTAGAATAATAACTCCTTATTTGAACTCCATAATAACTCCTTAGATGTTCTTCGGCCAAGGGAATCAGTTAGAATCTCTTACTCTCTTTCTCAACTATAATTGTTCTCTTGCGACCATCATATACCATGTTCTAGTTGTACTATCTTGGCCATTCCAATAACAAGTGACATTCATCCATCAAAATAACATCACATACACAACAAGATTTGAACCCAAAATCCAACGACATCTGACAAAAAAATTTTGTCTTTGGATTTCACTTTCAAATTACGAATTTTGATTAATTTTTTTTAAATCGATAGAATATTACGTCGGATTTGAGACATATCATTGTCATATTTGCGACGTCTCATTATCGTATTTGAGACATCTCATTGTCGGATATTACATTGGATTTGCAATGTCTCATTGTCAAATTTGCAACGTCTCATTGTGCACTCAAGTTCCATGTGGATGGTTGAGAGGCACTTGAAATTGATGAAGGGTTTGGTTAGACAACGAGAATGTGCTGAGGGTTCTATGATGGGGGGATATATGGTATACCAAATTATGTTTTATATTGGTGAATATATTCCTAATTTAGTGCCAAAGCTCAATTTACTTCACATTTGTGATCCGAACTCCAATCACAATTTTGAAGGGGAGTACCTGAAGGGGAAAGGTAGATCGAGGAAGGTGAAAGGTAATTATTATCTAGTGGATAGTAATTAAGATGATGATCACCATATTAATCATGATCATTGTTATCACCATCTTCATCATGATATTTATCATCAGCATCATGATCTTCATCATCGCCATCATGATCATCGTCATCATCATTGGAATCTTCATCATCATCACCATATTCATCATCATCATCATATTCTTCATCATCATCATCATCACCCTCTTCCTGATCAACATCTTCATCATCATCATCTTCTTCATCATGATGATCATCATCGTCATCACCATCTTCATCATCATCATCATCATCATCATCATCTTCATCATCATCATCATATTCATCATCATCATCATCGACATCATCATCGACATCATCATCGGCATCATCACCATCATCATGTTAAATTTTCATATGCTTAGCTAAGACATCAGTACTTCATTTCATTTTCATAACAAAAGCATATAAACAGGATCACTGAAAGATAGACAAGCACAACCATACAAAAGGAACACAAAGATTTATCCCGGGAAAACCCTAAAGGGAAAAACCCAGCAAAATCTTCCTCAATATAGATTCCCCAAAAAGATAAAAGATAAAAGATAAAACCAGCAAGGAGATCAAATCCTGATCCTCCTCCTTCTCCAGCTACTTCTCTTCTCCACTAATGCGCCACACAAGTGAGAGTGTGTGTTCCAAATGAGGAGCACTACACCTCTATTTATATTCATCTATTCACTTAAGTTAACTCATCTGTCATGTAGGCTTGAGTTAATCATGTAGGCTCGAGTTACACATGTAGGCTCAAGTAACCACACTGGGGTGCTAATGACCCACCTTTACAATTAGAAGGGACTGCCTCATGACTCTTATTAGTTCTTCCGATTAGGAGCATCGGGGTACAAAGTAATACAAGTGGTTCTCCTGGTAGGACCATCGGGGACCACAAAGAAATACATATAGAATATTCTTCGAAGTTACAATATTTCAACACTCCCCCTTAACGAGAAGGGTATTCGATAACAACATCAACAACAACAATAATAGGAGAGAGATAGAGGACATCATCAACATCATCAGGGTGATACATCTATAAATCATTGGAAGCTTTTCAACATCATGTAGTCTTCATCTTCAATATTTAGTCTTCAACATCATCAGTACTTTGACGGCTTCGATCAGCAACATCTTCAGCATCTTGACTCTTCAATCAGTAGCAACATCTTCATCACTTTGACCTTTCGATCAGCAACATCTTCAGCACTTTGAACTTTCGATTAGCAACATCTTCTTCAACACTTTGGCCTTTCGATCAGCAACAACATCATCATCATACTCTGATCTTTCGATCAAAAAAATCATCATGAAAACATCATGAAAACATCAACATCATCATCATCAAAATATCAGCATCAAAATATCATCATCATCACACTCTGATCTTTCAATCAGAATCATCATTATCATCAGCCTCTGATCTTTCGATCAGAAACATCATCAACCGAACATCATCATACTCTAACATCAACTCATAATCATATTCTGATCTTTTGATCAGTACGTCATCATCATCATACTTTGATAATACGACATCATCATCATCACATTCTGATCTTTCGATCAGAAACATCATCATCATCATTGCATTATGATCTTTCGATCATAAAACATCATCATCATCAGCAACATCATAATCATAATCAACTTCTGATCTTTCGATCAGAAAACATCATCATCATCATATTCTGATCTTTCAATCAGAGAACATCATCATCATCAGCAACAACATCATCATCATATTCTAATCTTTCAATCAGAGAACATCATCATCATCAGCAACTTCTGATCTTTCGATCAGAGAACATCATCATCATTAGCAACATCTGATCTTTCGATCAGAAACATCATCAATATCAACATCATCAAAAAATCAACATGATCCTTCTTTTCGGAATTACGGGATTTAGGTCTTTACGAAGTTACCAATGATCCTTCCTTTCGGAATTATAGGATTTAGGTCTTTACGGAGTTACTAATGATCCTTCCTTTCGGAATTATGGGATTTAGGTCTTTATGGAGTTACTAACGATCCTTCCTTTCGGAATTACGGGATCAACACATTTGTGGAACTTAGACAATCCTTCCTATTGGAATTACAGGATCAACACATTTGTGGAACTCAAACAATCCTTCCTATTGGAATTACGGGATCAATTCAATGATCCTTCCTTTCAGAATTATAGGATTTAGGTCTTTACGGAGTTACTAATGATCCTTCCTTTTGGAATTACGGGATCAACACAGATGTGTAACTTAGACAATCCTTCCTATTGGAATTACAGGATCAACACATATGTGGAACTCATAAAATCCTTCGTATTGGAATTATGGGATCAATTCAATGATCCTTCCTTTCGGAATTACGGGATTTAGGTCTTTACGGAGTTACTAACGATCCTTCCTTTCGGAATTACAGGATTTAGTTCTTTACGAAGTTACTAACGATCCTTCCTTTCAAAATTACGGGATCAACACAGATGTGGAACTCATACAATCCTTCCTCTAGGAATTATGGGATCAACACACATTCCCGAGTACCAAAGTCACCAGATCCATTCTGAACCGAAGTTCAAGGATGATACAATCCTACCACCTTCTCGATGACCGAATTTCACTGGATCCATTCTGAACCGAAGTCCAAGGATGATACAATCCTACCACATTCACGAGGATCGAGATCTCTGGATACATTTTGAACCGAGGTTCAGGGATGATGAAATCCACCACTTTCACGGGGGCTGAGACCTTCGGATACATTTTGAACCAAGGTTTAGAAATGATGCAATCCTACCACATGCACGGGGGCCGAGACCTCTGGATACATTTTGAACCGAAGTTCAGAGATGATGCAATCCCACCACATTCACAAAGACCGAGGTCTCCGGGTCACTTTAGGGCAAGTGTCTAGGGATGATACAATCCCACTGCACCATCACTACTCCCCCTTTTGGGGAAGGTCTTTCTGAACCATACCAAGCTTGTCTCGAAAGTGTTTGAACTTTACCCGAGACAGAGGCTTTGCCAGTGCATCATCATCTAAACCATCTTCATCTACATCTTCTGTATGTGAATACTGAACTATCACCATCTGAATCTCCAGTATGTGAGTAATGAAAGCATCATCAGTTCACCATCATCTTCATCTACAGTATGCAAACACTGAAACATCATCATCTGCATCTTTATCTTGAATGTAGAAATACCATATTTTTATGTGTTATGATGGAACACGGGGTTCTCTGTTATCACAACTCTCGTTATCACATAGAATCAATGTAGTATCCATATTCAGTTCAAAGAGACTTGATATCAGCTTCCGAAGCCATATGGATTCACAACTTAGCAGAGCAATCTGTTACGTATTCTGCTTCAGCCATGCTACGAGAAACACTGGACTGTTTCCTGCTAAACCATGAACTCATAGCAGGCCCCCAAACAAAAGCATCTACCTAATGTGCTTTTCCTGTCTGAGATACTTCCATCCCAATCTGCATATGTGTATCCATCCAATATATACTCATGGCTACCATCATAATATAAACCAAAGTCTATAGTCCCTTTCAGATATCTCATCACATGTTTTGCAGTTACTAGGTGAACCCTTCTTGGTTGAACAATATATTGACTTAAGGTGTTCACAGCAAAACAAATGTCTGGTCTGGTATTTATTAAGTACATCAATGACCCAATGATCTATCTATAATGAGTCATATCCACTAACTCTGATGAGTCATCATCTAACAGCTTCAGGTTGGAGTCCATGGGTGTGGCCATGACTTTGCATTCCAACATATTGAATCTCTTCAATATCTCTACCGCATACTTTCCCTAGTTGTGAAATATTTCTTCTGAACTTTTCCATACTTCCAGACCTAGGAAATAATGCATTAACCCAAGGTCTTGCATCTCAAATTCTTCTGCTAGTTTCTTCTTGCTTTCCATGACCTGTTTCTCATTTCCTGTTAAGGATGAGTCATCCACATATAATAACAGGATGACAAGTTCATCTTCTACAACCTTGAGATAAAGGTTAGGATCAACTTTACTTTCGGTAAATCCCATGCTCAACAAGAAACCATCTATTCTTTCATACCAAGCTTGAGGATCTTGTTTAAGACCATATAATGCCTTCTTCAACTTGCATATGTGAGTATGTCTATCTTCAACTTCAAATCCTTGTGGCTTTTCTATGTATACTTCTTCTATGATCACACCATTTAGAAAAGCTGTTTTCACATCCATCTAGTGTAAGTCCCACTTCATCATGGATGCAAGTGCCATGGTAGCTCTAATTGAAGTATACCATGCTACTGGGGCAAATGTCTCTTCATAATCAATTCCCTCTTTCTGAGAGAAACCTCTGGCCACAAATCTTGCTTTATACTTCTCAATACTTCTGTCAGCTACATGCTTTATTTTGCATATCCATTTGGAGGATACTATACTCTTTCCTTTTGGTTTGGAAACTGTATCCCAAACATCATTTTAGTATTCTTTCATCATAACATCTTCCATGAGTTCGTCTTGTCGGGTCATCAATGTATCCTAGTCTTCTGCATTCAACCTTGAAGGTTGGAACCCTCTTTACTCTTGGTAAAGTCTCGATCTATCAGGAAGCTGTCCATCATGTCGTACCATGCCGAACTTAGATATATTCTATAGTCACTCCCCCTAAAGTGGAGTGTCATTTTCCCTTTTCATTATGTACAGGTGGCTCTATGCTTGATAGATACTTGTCAATATAGTATGTCATGTCATAGTCTATTCTTTCTGAGGCAAATCATGAACCTTTGCTTTGTACACTTGTTCTTGTAGATCCATATGGAAGATACTACGTACTTCCCTTTATGTCTCGAAATCATATTGTATTCATCATTCCCCATGATCAACTGTTATTATTTGATCATAGCATTCTTTTCTTCATCTTGAGTTATCTCTTATACCCATGGTGGTCTTCATCCTTCAAGGTGGATCTACCGCTCTCTGAAGCTCTTTCTTTCGTCATGGTGTCTCTGACCCTGGGAGCTTCAGATTCATGTTTATTGAATTGTCATCACTTGTTCTTCGGAACAAGTCTCATCCTTGTTTTCTTGTAGGAGGTTGTTCATGAAATTTCCTACAATTCAAATGCACCAATTGCATTGTTAGAACTATTTCATAAAACATATGCATAATGGAAAATTCTTATGCATCATGCAACTATTTAGCCAATACAACATTCATCCATATCTCATGGAAACTTTCTAGATGACATCATTGAGATTGTGCATTAATCCAATATGTCATGTAAAGAGGTTTCATTCTAGATAAGTAGCAATGGAGAGATGTATAGCACCGTGAGCTACTTACCGATCACATGCATATTAGTAGTATACAGTCATTAATGCAAACAATCTATCATGCATAACACATCAACTGAATATGCATAACAAAACAATATCATTAAATGACAATTGAATACTTATCTTTTGTTTGTTTTGTGGCTAGACTCCTTCTTGATCATTCTCCTTCATCATCTTATTCATTCATGAAATCATCATTTCTTATCCAAATGATAAGATGGATAAGAGGTTTGTCAAGAATTCAGTTCTTCATATTCCTCATTGCTTGAGGGATCTTCTTTGAATGGTGAGAGCTTGATCTTCAATTTGCTCCCATCTTTCTTCTTCTCTTCTTATGAGACGAGATTTTTCTTCTTCCCAAAGTCAACTGAAAGTAATCACTTCCTTCTGGCACACATTCCTCGCATGAATGAATCCCATGATCATGGGATTCCATTCAAGGTGGCTATCACCACTTCTGCATTCTATGCTTCTTCTTCTACTGCTTCAAGATGTTATGCATTCTGGATCTTCACAGTCTTCAACTATTTTTTCTCAAATCCATCTTCTTATCTTCAAATAGCTTGATCAAGGAATCAAACATATTCGGTTTCTTTAGGGAAGACACTTGTGGTACAAGTTGATCTATGATTGAATCAACAATGATCTTCTTGGCCTTGATCAAGTTCTTCTTGTGTAAGGCTTTGAGGCTCATCTCCCTCTAGAACTGGAACCTCTCTACTCATGTAGGTGTCCAATTCATTTTCTTTAGAGGGATCAAATACTTTCATACTTGGAAGTTTTCAACTTCACCAAGCTTATCATCAAGCTGGTGTGATAGATCACTTTGAAAGGAGAACCTCAAATGCAAATAGCAAAAGATTAGATCTTACCGATTTGAGGTGTGTGTCCTGCTTCCGGAGCTGGATGATCTAGGGTTTGTCAGAGAAACCCTAATTTTCAAAACTTGGAATATTTTAGATCTGATTGGATATAAATATAGATCTATTCAAATGGAGCTGTCCAATGTACTCCTTTTCTGAAAATAGTGGAGGGAAGCTCCCGAAACAGGAAGCCCTAGTTTTCCAATTTCTTCTGCAGAAATGCCTATTACTGTTTCTGTGATATCTATGAAGTTACTGCTCCTCTATGTCTGCGATTTCTCAATGAGGTAACCTCACATGTCCCTTATCTAACACCATAGTTTTCATCAGAATTTGTTTCACCAATCAGGATTTATGATCATTTTCCCAACATGACATGTTACAGTACTGTTCAGAATAATGAAGTTATAGGGCATGCCATGTGTCATTGGTTCATCTTCAGGTTTTGAAATTCGTACCATAGATTAAATTCTGTGATATTTCCTGAACATCTTCAGGAATTCCATTTGGACCTCTGTAGCCCAAGCTATAGCAATTTTCCCTAGGTGTCCTGTTTAGGGATGAATTCTGGAAGAGGCTGGAACCCTAACTTGGAGGGATCATATATCCTAGAATATAGTGAAGATAAGTCTGAATTGTGGAAACAGTGTTCACTAGGACTAGGTCTTCGGTCTCTGCAATTTTCAGCTCTTGAACCTTCACCCATATTAAGATATAGCGAATATACCAAAACTTAGCAGTTTTAGTAAGTAGGGTTTTTCTAGCTCCGGGTCAAACTAGGGTTTGACTTTCCTGGATTTTCACCCAACCAAAAATCTTGATCCAGGTCTCTAAACTTCGATTTTGATTAGGAGAGAAATCCTATGTTGGGCTCACTCAAAAATTCTTCTTCTGCAAGAAGCCCTAATTTCCCACACCAAAAACTGAAAATGATCGGAATCGAATTCTGCTTCGACAGAAAGATGTGCCCTTCAATGGAGAGTCAACGTAGCCTTCTTTTACTGATCTATTGTGGAGAGAGAACCAAAAAATAAGAAACCCTAGATTTTGTAGCTGCACAATGTCTTATTTTTAGGGTGGCTCTGATACCATGTTAACTTTTCATATGCTTAGCTAAGACATCAGTACTTCATTTCATTTTCATAACAAAAGCATATAAATAGGATCACTGAAAGATAGACAAGCACAGCCATACAAAAGGAACACAAATATTTATCCTGGGAAAAACCTAAAGGGAAAAACCAGCAAAAGCTTCCTCAATATAGATGCCCCAAAAAGATAAAAGATAAAAGATAAAACCAGCAAGGAGATCGAAGCCTGATCCTCCTCCTTCTCCAGCTAGTTCTCTTCTCCACTAATGCGCTACACAAGTGAGAGTGTGTGTTCCAAATGAGGAGCACTACACCTCTATTTATATTCATCCATTCACTTAAGTTAACTCATCTGTCATGTAGGCTCGAGTTAATCATGTAGGCTCGAGTTACACATGTAGGCTCAAGTAACCACACTAGGGTGCTAATGACCCACCTTTACAATTAGAGGGGACTGCCTCATGACTCTTATTAGTTCTTCCAATTAGGAGCATCGGGGACCACAAATAAATACATATAGAATATTCTTTGAAGTTACAATATTTCAACACATCATCATCGTCATCTTCATCATCATGATCAGCATCGTCATCACCATCATATTCATCATCACCATCACCATCATCATCATCATATGGTTGTGTGGGTTGTGGTCCTCTTGTTGACTCTTGGTCCTTTACCTTAGCTTAGGTGCATGACCGTGTCTTTCCCACTAGGGGCTAAGATTTAGGTTGATTTTATTTATTAAATATATATATATATATATATATATATAAAACATTACATAAAAAATAAAAATTAATAAGCATAATAAATAAAAATATAAAAATATATAACATAACAAACAAACCAAACATTTCAAACCGACTTACCTCCCCATCCGAGTGAATGCATTTTCACTTACCTCATCAAGCCTAGAGCCTGGAGGTTGCAGAGTTCGCCAAGAGACTACGTTTTCACTTACCTTACCAATCTCGGATCATGGAGGTTTCCAATATTTTGTAAGGGTTGTCGAGGTCCTAAAGGTCATAGAGATCAAGAGGCCACATAGAAGAGGTCATAGAGGTCGTCTAGTGGATACAATGCCCCAAAAATCGGACAATACTTTCCATTTAACCCCATATTACTCTATACAATTTATGAATGGTTCAATGTTGCGAATGGAAAAATGATTTTGCAAAAATTTAATCTGTTAGATTTGATTTAGGGTGAATTTTACTCTATGAATGCATATGAATGGGTAAGATTATCCCTATTGTATGTATCTTGATTCTTGCACTACATATTTCACATGTTCTTCATTTGCAATCATTTTAGTGGGTGAGATAACAACCTGCACAAAGAGAGAACTCATCACATGATTACCCCATGGTGAATTGGCAAATGATTTTCTTAGTATTGAACATTGGTTTCTTTTGAGGGTTTTTGAAGAAGGGGTGTGTGAATATGCAGAAAATACGGGTGTTAGACATACCTATACGTTTACGGGTTAGAGTCAAGAGGCTCCGCGTTAGAGGTAAGACGATATCTAGGATTCTGATAACTAGTCTAGGTTAGATATGACTATACCATTAACAATATGGGTATAAGGAATGTGTTTGGTTAAGCTTGGCCCTATACTTGGTCAAAATGTTGGGTGATTTTTTTGCATCAGAATATGATCATAAGGTAATCAATAAAAAATATTATCATTGGTAAATTGATCCCTTTACCCTTCTAATATTCATACCCATATTCTATTGTATAGTCTTAAAGATCAATCATGGAAATTATAATCACCCTATTTTTACACTCTAGGGTTAGGGGGTATGAATAGACACCACTAAAATGCTATCACTACATGGGAAAAAAAATCCATTGAGATACTTTCATGAAAAGTAATAGATTCGCCTCTCTTTAACCCAGGAAAATCTCCAACAAAATCCATCGAGATACATTCATAAGGTCTACTTGGTATTGGTAATGGAAAGTTCAAATAAGTTCCCTATTATTTGGGTTACTAGTGCTATAAATCACACAACCTATGATAAAAATTGAAATATATTCATGCATCTTAGGCCAGTAAACATATCTTTGTATATTTTCAATGGTATTCCAAACACCAAAATTTCTATAAATTTAATAACTTTGAGATTCCATCATTAATTGAAATGTCTATAAATTTAAGAAGTGTGAGCTTCCATCATCAACTGAATTCTTCTTCCTTGGGGAATCGATGAAAGTTAGTATTTCCTTAGAAGAAACAAGTTTGCATGTAGTTTCATATGGAGGTTCAATTTACAACTTGATGATGCTTTCCTTCGGTCATTCTACACCATTGAAAATATTTGTCTTCACCAATAACGTGAAAAGTCACTATGGCATGAAGCTTAGGTTATGATCACGGTTCAAAATAATGCAAGTGCAATTATTTTGTTGTCAATTAGGTATTATGAAAGTATTATGAATTCTCAATTAGGTACTAAGGGTTGTATTATGAAAGAGATTAAAATAATATGTTTCAAATTTGACGAAAAAAACAATTTAGACTATAAAAATTTTCAGCGTTTAGCATCTGTACACCATTGTAATTTTGCAGAGCCATCTGGGTTGCTGAGTGGCTTACAAACATCAAGAAACCATAACCTGTTGATTCTCCAGGTTGTTTATTACGCATAATTTTAAGAGAAAGAAGGCCTTGGGTTGAAGAAAAACAGTCATCCAGGTAAGTATTATTCATCCAATACAGTAAACCTTTGATCCAATACTGTAAACATCATCTAACATGTAGTAAGAATATTGCATTCATGGTCTAGACTCTAGACGAAGGTACTAGGGAAATTGGTAATTCCAGGAAAGGGCATTACCAACCACTAATAGGTACCAAAATTAGTCTTTAAATGTATTTTCCATACATTTGTAGGTTCCATATGAACTTGGTGATATCCTAAATGAAGGTCATTCTAAGAAAAGTTCCCTCCCTTCCAATTAATTAAGAATGCCAACCATTTTTGGGTAGAGGAAAATAATTTTTAATTAAGAATGTCAACCATTTTTGGCTTTGTCCCTTCACAGAATCATCCATTCTAAAATATGAAGGAGAACCAATTGGTCTCAATGAAGCATAATTTAATCCTTCAGAATTATGTTCCAATCCAAATTCAGAATAGAGTAAATTCTAAGGGTTTAAGGATTATGGTTCCTCAAAGTTTAAGTGTCTATGGAAAGATGCCATCTCTTTGAGGTTATAGGCACACTTAACACTAAATGATTTGTTGTTTTTGTATAACATAGATCTGAATGTACTTAATGGAGAGCACAAAACACATTTTCTAAGCTAAAATATCATACAACAACTGGAAGTGAAAGTGATGAGAACCGTGCCTAATCCTAGGGCTATCGATTTATTAATTTAGGGTTGAGGTGAAACCCTCCCTTCATATGTAGTATATGTGTTGATGTAATGACTCAGGTAGTGCCATTCACTCTATTTGGAGGGCTTTCCTAGATAGGGTTTGAAGGTTAAGTATGGAACTTTTAAGGCCCTCTTGATATTTGGTTGAAGTCATGCTTGAAGGATGATTTCATTAATGGTTTCATATGTGATTTTTCTTTAATCATTCATGGTTGCATATAATTCTTGGGTTATTTTGTACTTTTTGTGAATATTGTGATGAGCATCTTTGGAAGAGCCCTCCTAAATTTTTTGGCTAATTGAATTAGATCCACATGGTTGTTAGAGCATGTTTATAACAGTATAGGTAGATCTTATTTCATCCAAGTCATCCAACCATTGGCTAGGCACAAATTTGGACAATACACCATCCCTAAATTTAGGAAAATCATAAACATCCTTTTATAGGGGTCCTCCTGTTGTGCTAGACGAGAGCCAACCTAAAGTGAGAGGAAGAGTTGTAGTGACAATATACAACCCTCTTAAGTGCCTATAGGGTTGCACTTTGTTCAAGGATTTGAATATATTTGAGTGTAGGTTTGGATGGTAAAAGGATCCTTAATAATCCACATTGTTTTCCCATCATCAGTCTTGAATATGGATTGACTTGCATGTCTTGAGAAAACAAAGAAGCATAACCCTGTTTTACAAAATAGGTTCCATGCAAAGGGTTTTTAGACCAGACTAGCTTGTCCTTACCTTGCCTCATTTTAATAGTGCTTAATGCCAATTCCTTGGTATATGCCTTCCATTATTCTTCCTTCCATTATTCTGCAAACTTGTACCCACACCTCCATACGACCCTTTCCTACATGAAAGTGACCATTCTAGAAGCCCTAGAAGAAGATCCACATGACCTTTGGTACCCTACTCTAAGTGTACTCAACTTTATTTTATTTTTTACTATGGTAACCACCCTAAAACCTAAGGTTTCCTAAGTGACCATTCAAGAAGGCATGCCAAGTTTATATATTATGTTCATAACTTCACTCTTGGAGTATCTTGGCATGAAAGAAGTATATATATGATACTTGTTGGACAACATATGCATATTTATAGGACACGGGTAAGAGAAATGATGCATTATCATGACATACTTTGAAATTGTAGCTGCTTTAAAATAATTTTTATTTATAGATGAAAATTTGCATGCTTTCATATTTCGTTTTTATTGCTAGACATGTTAAAAACATAAGATATTTTACTCTCATAATGCTACTTTGAATATGAGCTTACTACCATTTTTTCCATCATTTGCACCTTTAACGGTTCTTAAGAAAATTGTTCATGCTTGATATTACATATGCAATTCTGAAGCATTCTTTAAAAAGTAAACACATCAAATTTATACGTGGAATGTATGGTTAAATGTAGGCTTATATATTTTTTTTAATTCATAGTTATTTTACTGTAGCCATAAGATTTTGAGGAAGGTAACGGTTTCTACTTTGCAAGTATTCAAGTGAAGGAGTTGAAGGTTTGGAATTTGAAGTTGAAGGGTCACTAAAATCTTGGACCAACCTACATAAGCAAGGTACATAATTTTGATTTCCAAGTACTACTTTCATTATATCCAAACCGTATGTTGGAAATACATGTTTTCTAAGAAGATAGAAATGTTGGAAATAAGTTAATTGTTGTTTAAGTTAATTAGTTAGGGCATAATTTTCTAGTTTAGAAAGAGAGAAATTATATTCGTATCAACAAATGAACAAATTTGTTCAATGGGGCTGAAATTTCCTAGCAACAAAACTGAATAAAACTATACAAATAACATTTATTTAGAGCGCTAGAGGGTGAGTGCAAGTATGGGTTTGAGTTGGGATTCATTGTACTGAAAATTAGGAAAGGAAACACCCCATCTCATTGGACACACAACCACCAATACCTATGGAATTAGCCTTGGCCATGGTGTAACAATTATCTCACTAGAATAATATGAGGACTACCTTGGTTTTTCCAACTTAAATTTTTTTGTCATCACTAGAGATTAAATGCTTCAATAGGCATAGGAATCCATGTGCAATGGACATGGGCAGCATAATGTATAAGAAAGGACAATTGAAAAATGCACTTACCCTAGACTCTTGTATCTATACCATTATTTTGCATGCATGTCTTGACTAGAAATATCTGCTAGATGCCAAGCTAGTCCCTGCTCTTATTGTTATTGTTCCAGGTTAAAGGAAAACACTTCCTTAGATATGAAACTAGTTATCTAGTATGTTAAGTACAAAAGTTTGGTTGGTTCCCACCAACTATCGATGGAAGTTCTCAATCGAAATATGGTGCCATGATAAAATTTGATAGTAGCATACGCTAGCATGGAAAAAGTGACATGGAATTGACTCTAGATCGTGGGATGTGAGAATCCATCATTTCCCTAAATAAATTCACTTTTGATAGTGTTATATAAGCATGTGTTGTCTTGGATTCTTTTGAACATGGCAGGAAAGTTCATCAATAAATAATCCTAAGTGGGTTTGAATCCAACATCTTCTTAGGGTTTAGATTAAGATACATATATGTAAAATGGAGGTGGACCTTCCACTCCTCTAACAAACCTATCGGTGGCATGACACACGCCACCAATCTCACATCATCCAATCATCCCACCCTTGGTCACTGACCCCTCCAACAAAACATCCACATGTGCCATCATTAGTCTATCTGGTCCATACTATTATTAGCCATGGAAGTTATTATTCAATCTGGCCCTCTCTAATCACATTATGTATAATAATTAATTCTTGCTTGTAAAGCATAATATGGTTAGGGACATTCAAGGAATACTTGAAAGAATTTAGATGCCAACAAACTGAAGTAGCAAAGAGGCCTCAAAGAACTAATATTTCTTCCACCCGAAGGGGTTTGGGGAGACAAAATTCTCCAATGAACAAAGACCCAAGAATGGGTATTGTTACCTCCATGAGGTCAATAACCTCGATGTATGGATGATGTGAAGGAACGAGAAGACTATTCATACTATGAGGGGTTGGATTCCATTGGAGGAAATCTCCTATGATGACCAAAGAGCCAAGAAAGGGTATCTTTCCCTCCTTGAGGCCAACACTCCCATGGTATGGATCCCATGGAAGAAGGAGACAAGGATCCATACTATGAAGGTGGAACTTGTGGAGGAATGAGACAAGAAAGGAGGGTTGGATTTTTTGGAAAGGAGGGTATGCTAGAAATCTTTAGTAGACTGGTGGAGGGTAGAAATGAGCTCAAGTCTTATGAATAGGAAGTGACATTTCGTATGACAAAGGATACATCTATAGTCTCTTGTAATTGAGAAAATTGCATGGATATTGGAGGGTTCTCTAGATTTTGAACTAATATCACATATGCAAGAAATGTTGAAGTACCATGATTTTGTGATTTAGTTATCTTTGTGATGATGAAATCATAGATTCATTGAGTCATTGACATAAGAGAGGAATGCCATTGGAGGAGAGTTGACTTGGAATCACAACTTCTCTAAAGTGATGAAATTGTAGATTTTGAATGATACAAGTTTGGGAGAGATATTGGTCATTATATAGTTTGTCAGTTGTTTGTATGGATGTACACCTTATCTCTTCATATCTAAGTGGGGCCCATCATTATTTGTGCAACAAGTTCTTTTTGAAGCATGGTTCTCAATTCCAAGCACTTCAATAACCTCAATCAAGTGATTACTTGATATCCTAGTAGAATCCACATCTCCATGGCACATCACAACTAACATATTGACACCTTTTGTATCTAGCATCCATTCTGTTTCAGGCTTAAATCCATCATTCTCATCAAACTTGTTTATTTTTCCAGACTTGGTAAAAACTTTATTAATATCCAGAATTCCCCCGAGAGCCATTTTTGTAAGCATGTTACTTTCAATTTTCTTCAAAAATACATCATCCTCGGAATTTCGGTATTGTGATTCCCATTTAGGACCATCTTCATTCATAATACATATACAAGGAATATGTTTTTATGCATTATCGTCATTAAAAATGCATGTCTACAAATCATCATCAAACTCAAGGTTGATATTTTCAGTAATGTCTGCCATACTCGTATTTTTATCATCTGAGTAGTTGTTTCACCAATATAATTTGCTGCAACACAACCAATAATCTCACTTGGAGCAACTAAGGACCATAGGAAACGAGATTCAATATCACCAACTACACATTCAAAATCTACCAATTGTTCTAGTTGCAAGCTTATGTGGTTTTCCTTTTCATAAGTTGTTTTATTGTTTTCATTGATACATATATGTACTCTTTACAAATAGGTAATATTTTTTTTATAATATTTTATTCATATAGAACTAACATACAATTATTATGTTTGATTCATGTAGAATTAATACACAATCACTCACTCATCATAGAAGTTCCCGGAATTATGAGGTCCAAAGCATTAATTTTGATAATGTACCTATCAAAACTTCATCCTAGTATAAATAATTAATGGAAAATGTGCATGTGATACTTTGGAAAATCTGAGAACCTGTGCTTCTATCCCTTTACAATTGTAGATACCAAACATACTTTGGTACGTGAAATCATATAATACTCAAATGATTCCATTTTGTGCAGAAGCTCCAAGGTGTTATAACCTAGCATTGTACATATCCTAATGTATGCTTGTATGAGTAGACACCAATATAAAACATATCATATAAGGTGTTTTAGCATAAGTATGATTGAATTAGCATAAAACAATAGAAAGCATCGATTAAAAGGTATAATAGTAGGTTTTATGTCATCCATTGTTTTTAAATACAAATATTGACCTGATAAAGAGTTAGCTTGTGTTGTAAGTCTTGATTAATTAATCCACAAATTAGATACTATGATGTTGACTATAAGATCAATTTAGTCCAAAGCAACTATATTCTCAACCATTAGCTCAATGTAAATAACATTTTATCAAACCGAAGACATTCATTTCAATACTAACAAGGATCATGAGCTAGTACATAATGAGCAACAAATATACTTCTAATTAATCATTCGTCCATATATTTATTGAACATAGATCAAACATTTTACTCATGTATTACTTCAAAAATCATAAACCGACTTTATATTATATTCACACTTGTGATCTATATGACTAGGAGCCAAAGATAAACTTCCAAAAACATTCAGAAGTTACCGAAGGATAATTTGTTCTATCTAAAGCATTGCACAATATTTAGCTAGAGGATATGTTCTTCAAGGTGATATACTTCCTAAATCAAAATGCTTAGGATACAAATGAAATAGTCAACCAATAATCCTTAAGAATTTCCAAGAGTGGAGTAATGAAGACATATCTAAAAGGTAACAAAGAGAAAAATTGTATCAGTTCTATCTTAGATGCATGCCCAATAAAAGATAGTGATGGTTGTAGTAAGTCATCATCCTCATATTTAATTTATCAAATGATTTACAAAACAAATGTTTCTTAGGTGTGCCAAGAATGAATTAAATGAAGACTTGCAACAATAGAAACCAAATGGTGACAAGGAACACTATGATCAAAATTCAGATCTANAATATATTTAGATATCTCATATTAGTTTGGCATCCAATCTTATGATACTCAGAATGATTTTATGTGCCAAGAAATTAGTTCCATTCGAATTAGTCCCAAAATACAAAGTTGAACATCACTTTGCAAGTGGATTTAAGAGAAAATCTAGTGCAAAATACTTGCATTACATAACAATGATGTACTCCTTTAAGACATATGGGCTTTAGGAGGGATTAACAATATTTTGTTAAAAGAGATTTAGTGGTTGTCATATAATGTGATGAAGACATGGTTAGCAATGAACCATTAAAAAGGAAAAGAAAAACTAAAAGGAATAGTTTACAATATGAAATCTAAATTGTATTAAAACTAGTATGGAAACAAATATGACAATTCTCAAAAAATTTAGATACAATTTGCTTGAAAACAAGTACAAATATTATATATGCATATCTACAAAAAATACATTTTCTTATTATGCTAAATAAAAGTTGTAAGTTATGTACTTACTGACATTATCTTCTTCATAGCATTCACAATAGTAAACACTAAGGAGAATCTAAGTTACTAATGGATATATTCCTAAATATACAGACATACTGTCCCATTAGTAGAAAACAAAACATAAAGACATGTTTATTTTTCTAGAGAAATCCCATAACCCTTGCCATCAACAAATTTATGGTTGGCTACTTCATTTTGCACTCGGGCTTCGAAGGCCATAGTTCCTACCTGAATCTCAACATGAGTTAGTCTATCTGCAAGCTCTTGGATGATGTGGTATTGCTCCTGATGTCGGGATTCCTCAACAAATTTTTACTTCCTCTGAATCAATCTCACTTCATGGAGGTCCTCTGCAACCTGTTGAAAAATTTCCCTCACTTCTCCTTTGAGTTGACGAAGCTAACGCTTCTGAATATCCACGTCATCTTTAACTCTCTGCAATATGTGTCCCAGTGCTTCCAGGACATGCTACGGGAAACAAGGATCACTCTCGTCGGTGGAGTCCATGTTATCATCCTATTTGTAGAGGGGGTAATTAGTTTGGAGGCTATCGTAGCTATGAATTTCTTTCTTGAGATGAATGAAGTCAGAAATAAGTTCACACCTGTATATGCTCCATGAATGATCTGTCTCATCGGCCAAGTCACTCTTATTCATAAATAAAACAATCATGTTGGCATGCTCTAAATATCCATCATCCATGTCAACTCTCACCCATGGCCAAATTAATGTCATCCCGCATGATCTGAACACGATTGACATACTTTCCACAACTCTTGCATAGGACGCATACGAATCCATGGATGCTATGGTTTGTCTCATGTAGTACAAAACCAAAATCTGCAATAGGTTCTTGGGTTGGAGAGTCTAATCTGACGTACTTTACTTCCATTTCCCTTGAATTTCCATTCTCCCAAATCCTCCTTCATTCACGACGAGGTTCACGATCACCTGTACTTCCTGCCTTGTGACGTCACCCATGTCTACATGGTGAAAACACCTCTTTGATTTCATTCACCCCGTGTCGTGCATACCTCCAAAAAGTTGTTTTGGAGACATGCACAATATTCTACGATATTCGAGGATCATGCCTGAAGATTG
Source organism: Pseudotsuga menziesii (assembly GCA_001517045.1). Lineage (NCBI taxonomy): Eukaryota > Viridiplantae > Streptophyta > Pinopsida > Pinales > Pinaceae > Pseudotsuga > Pseudotsuga menziesii. The sequence continues at coordinate 183,461 of LPNX010410372.1, forward strand.
ACGAAAGATGCCACTGGTCTTTCTCTTTTTTTTTTGTACGTATATCTGTTAGATCGCTAACGTTCCAGGCGGCTATGTAGTCAGAAATCTTTCCTTCTGATAAGTGTTAATGGTTGAATATCCGATGTTGATATGTCAGATCTACGACTAGTATAATGATAAACACGTCATAGAATATCAGACGTCATAGCATCGGATAACCGTCTACGCAATAAAGTGGTTGGATATCTAACGAAAAAGAGACCAACATTTATAAAAGCTGACCCTAGTTGGATAGTCGACAGATTGTTGCTGAAAATCAGACGTATAGTCCATCGAATTTTGGGTTCAAATTCACTTGTGATAGCAAACTATTGTGTAACCCACCAATCTTAAAATTGATCAAGAATCACTAGTAGAAAATGAGAAATTAATGACTAAAAAAATGACTAAAATTAGGCTATAAACGACTATTTTTGAGTCGGTGACTAATAGTAGCAAATTTCCACTATCTTATAGCTAGTCGTATTTCACTAGTCATTAATAGCTTGAATTAGTAGTCATTGATTTAGTCATTGATAGACAATGCTTTAGTCATTGATAGTCAATGATTTAGTCATTGATATTTAATGATTTAGTCACGGATTTAGTCATTGATTTATTCACTGAGTTAGTCATTGATTTAGTCATTGATTTAGTCACTGATTCAGTCACCGATTGCAACCATTGATGACCAAATATACAACTAAATAAACTACTAGATGTTAACATATTAATGAATAAGCTAAATACGACTAAGATACAGGAAATTAGCTAATAATAGTCGTATATATGTGAATTTAGTCATTTTTGTAGTCACAATTTATGATAGGGCAAGGAGGAACCAAACCACCAACCTTCTGCCTATAATTAGGCAGGCGCTCTACCATTGAGCTAGCACCCTTTAAGAAGTTGTTATTGCTTGACAATGATGATATTCAAACGAATTTATGATAGATATGAATCTACAAACTACATAATTATTACTATTACAACTTACCGGTAACTAGTATTTATGATAAACTAATTCCTGAGAGCTATGTACAATTTTCCCTGTAACCAAAGATAATAAAAATACTACAAATACTCTTACCAAAGAGATTTAGTGATGAGTACCTCTTCCCATTCTTCATCACTATCATTCTCATAGTCCAAATAAGAGTCCTTCCTGAAAGGATTTCGAAGCCCAATGCCATCACAGCATCAAAAAAAAAGAGTCAGAAACAAAACTTTCCCTCTTGTCTACTGCAATATTAAGAATCCATGAGCTTCAAGGTGTTTAATATGTTCCTCAACATGGGCTATCAAAATTAAAACACAACATGTTGCTTTGATAATTAATAAACTTAAAGTTATGCAAAGTATATTCACCTTTTCTTTGAAAAGGTTCCATAATAAGCAGGTATATGTTTGTGATCAAACTGCAAAAGCTTTCTTCTCTTATTGTGAAGCCTATTTTAGCTTTAAATCAAGTGATAAAAATTCTAAGAGCCAGGAAGATTCAGAAACTTATTGCTAATGGAGACTCAACGATTATCATTTGCAAAATTAGAGACTTGAATCCCTATGCACTGTAATGTCTTGCAAAAATGATCTCTAGACCTAGAATTCAAAGAATTGCAATTATTGCAAGTATTTAGCATTGAATCATTTACCATTTCAAAGGTACCATTTTGTATAGAGGAGTTATGCTTTGTGAATCATTATTCCTTGGCTATAAGGGCACCTAATAGTGGATTCAATAATTAAAGAGTCATGTTTCAAATATAAAGAGAAATACCCCGCTCCTACAACTTTGCATCTTTAGAGAAACCTTTAAAGGGTTGTATATTTGGATTCTAGGTGATGATACCAATTATTTGAAAGGCAGGACAACTGGTTAAGCATGAATTAAACTTGAAAAACTTGCAAACTATTAGGTATAACAAAATATATATCAGCTCTGTGTTGAGATGTACAGGATCTGAAATAGCTTCCATGATGATTGGACAACAATTCACAAAGAGAAATAATCATTGATAAGAACTGAACTTTCCTTATAATGTATGGTCACCTAAAATAAGACTACACTAAAATTTATATTCTAGTAAGCTTTTGAGATTGACTAAACCTATCAAAAAGGTTGGAGAGACTGGTATTCTACAATGTTCTTATAATGCACAGTTGCATAAAAGGCATATTCTTATCAAGATTTATGACTTTCAAAATGAAGGAATTTACTTAACCATGAAATGCACATTTATGATGAAGCAAAGGAAAGAGAAAATCATGATGAGGTTCATATTCCCCATTTGAACTGCAAACAAGAAACTATTTCTTCGTAAGGGTAATAAAGCATGTCTCCATCCTGCTTGAGTGGAATGTGAAAGTGCCCTGCCCTGATTATCTGATTATGAATTAGTTTTAAGTTCCAATTCCCTTCAGGCCCTATAGAATGTTCATGCCTTCCACTCTGACTCCCCACGTGGGATGCGTTGCTTCTTCAATGGAATATAAGAGCCTCGCTAAGACCTGGGTCTCGTATTTTGGTGTGGAGTTATATTTACAAGTACAAAGTTCAAGGTTCATGAAGAATTGTTCAAAACCTACCATTAGTACAACATTATAACATAGGGTATGTTTCTGCAAGAGGATAGAGGCAGGGAAGAGAAGACGGTAAGAGTAAGAGAGGTTCTGACCTAGCTAATTTAAAGAAAAAAATATAAATCTTGGCTGAATTAGAGATTGAATAGTCTCTTAGTAAGGGGTGATGTGTTGGTGAGTGAGTGTAGCTCTAAGGCCTTATACTTCTTTTCTCGTAGGCACCGATTTTGGAAAATGATGCTAAGAATTCCCCAAGATGGGGAAGGGCTATCTAACAATCCTACACGACATCGGTAATGTCCCAATGAAACTTAGGGACATCCCCTGTGTAGTGTTAGATCTTAAAAGATAGGCTCATCTGAAAATGGTTATCTCTTGTATTTAGATCCATAAAAATAAGTCTTTATCCGTAGATAAAAAACTTGGAAAAATACAAAGGCTTAAAATGACTGGATAAAAGGAAACAAAAGCTGTAAATGCCATATTAGCAAGAGGTAAAACACAATTATTAAAAGAAAATTACTAATATCCAACAACAAAAGAATACAAAACTCACCCTTGGCCTCTGAAGGAACCAAAAATGCACTTCCCTTTGAAGTACTCTGAAATCCTTGCACCTTTGGGCCAGAAGCTAGCATTATTAGATAGTCCATTAATAATCAATAGTTCATGTCCATTTGTGCTTTCCAAAACATCTTGTCCATTTTCCCACTCCCTCTGCAATTGCCTAGACGATGCCAAATTGGGAGTGGAATAATGGCTTGATCTTTCTATAGAACCTTCTGACCTTGCAAATAAAAATCTTGACTGCTTGCTATTATGAGACTTCCATGAACTTGATATTTCCTTTGACATCCCATTGCATTTATCAGTCTCAAAAAGGAGCAAATTTTCTAAATTGTGAGGACTATTTAATACACTATCATCTGAATCAAAATTCAAAGACAATATGTTTGAAATTATACTATTTTCTCCAACATCTGAGCCATTCATATCAAATTCTGGAAGGATATTACACACCAGATTCTCCAAGCATTCTAGCTTTCTAGAACTAGCATTAGAATCTCTAGCAATTTCTACTTTCTCGGGAATTTGAAAACCAATGCTTGTACTTCTATCGGTTGCATATAACATAGACTCATTTTCAAAATTTTGGATAGAGCTTGTAATAGTATTTCTAGCTTCTGAAACTGATCTTTCCTCTAACATAGGCTCATTTTCACAATTTTGGATAGAACATGCACTAGTCTTTTCAGTAGTTGAAACTAATCTTTCCTCTACTTTATGATCAGTAACTCCAAATCTATCACCATCACCATTAAGGGTACAAGTATTTACATAATTTTGATGAAGATAACAATATTTAGAACTATAATCATCCACTGAAAATTGGAATTTTTCCATAAAGGGAGGCACCTCTACTTCTGAAGAAATAGCTTTAGAGCAACCTTCACCATATGGTTCTGCAAAGTTTTCTTGATAATTGTTTTGATACCTATCATCAAATGGAGACCTTTGTAGACAATTCTCAACATGGTTTCCTGAAAGCTTTCTATTGCTTTTATTTAGAGCAACAACATTCACTTCACTGTTGCTTTGAACAACAGAGTTGCTTTGAAGGACAGAGATTGGAAAGTTATCTTTAGAAAGTCCAACACAGACAATACCAGATTACACTGAAGCTACATCTATTCTTTCACTTCTTGCTGTTTCAATGTGCCCACTTCCTAGCTCAGATGAACCCTTGTGTGTGTTAGAGGATGAATTATTCAATAGACTTTTAAAACCTTAATGACTCCTACATTTCATAGTAGGATCAACTAAATTGGCATTCTTTCCATGGAAAGCTTCCCCAACAGTATTTACACGTAAATTAAATTTTATATATGTTCTACTCATTGCATTAGGTTTGGAATCAATATGTTTTTTAGATATAAACATTGATGACTTCCCACCCTTATTGATCAACAACTTGCCATGATCAAAACTCAACCTTGATGTCGCATCTTCCACCACTAAGGCAGGGAGATTTAATGTTGGAGCACTGAAAGTGAATGAGATGAACTTGTTTTAGGATTAGAGGAGCCCTGAATAGTTGGGATCCTCATACTAAATGATTTTTCCTATGCAGCATGGGAGCCCCTGCAACAACCATTAATGTCTTAATATTCAGTAAGATATGTAATATTCCACCACAAACTCTTAAATCATATGGAAGCTTATGTTCACTAAACTTAATGTGTAATGTTACTCTACACAAATCCAGGGGGGTGCTGGAAAACTAAACAAATATTCCATGACAAGAAACAGATTTCATACCAAGATGCACTAGCTGGTAATACAACTGATCTTCTAGTAGCTCCAATGGCAAGGGAAGTCTCAGCATTACCTCATGTGTTCTAGTTTCACATGGAAATATGAACAGGTATATATTATTAGGAAATGAAAATGAAGCCATGTATAAAGAATCTAGAAGACAATCACTAAAGTAAAACATAAGCTGTCTAAAAAAAATACACATTAGCTTCTATACTAATGATTATTTAGGACTGAATCAGAAGCTATTAAATAATCTAATATGGAAGCATAGAAAAATCTATCTACACAGATATCAATAACAAATGCTAAAGATAATTGGATGAAAGTACAATATACTAAAATCCTAAAGTCACTTACAGGAGCCAGTGATTTGCTCAATTTACTTGAAGAAGCTGATCCAAGCAAGGAAACCTCTGCCACTGGTGGAGGTAAACAAAGTCCCCAGTGTTGTTTTGAAGGATTTGTAACATCATAGAACTTCTGAGTTTTGATACTAGAAAAATAGAACATAGAAAATAAAAAAATCATAAAAGCTAAATGTGAAATATTTTTTAAAACAATTTAGCCCAATAAAGAAAACTTTCCAAATTAATATAAATATATTAATAAGAATATTATGTCGAATTTTTCAAAATGAACTAAAAGAGATAACTGGGGAAACAATACAATAAATATTACATCTTAAAACTAGTGTACAGATATACAAAGTAGCCAAGGTTGATGTCTGAAAATTTGTCCATTCCAATTTCCTCCAACAAATTTTACAAAATTTCCCCCCAAATGATCTCTTGAAGGATTTCTTCACTATAGCAACCAACCCCATCCATGTGGGGCCTTCGTCTTCCCATTGCTTCAAGCAATGAGGTCATCGTCACATAAATCTAGGATTAAAAGCATGGGATAAAGTGTGCAAGGGGGTGTTGAATTGGTTCCACATGTCAACAATGATTGTCATCACAACGCAAAATCTATATCAATGATTGTCAACACAACCTCTACAAAATCTACATCAAAAAATGAAAGCACAGGAACCCTCCTGTCAAATGGTTTTCATAGATTTCTCATCCATGGTATCCCTGCCATCATAAATCTCTCCCCAAAAAGGCTTGCAGTGTCTGCATTTCAAAGAAGCTCAAATGTTGGTGTTGTGAATTTCAGTAGAAGTCAATCTTGATCCACCACTTCCCATCAATCACCAGTCTACACATCACTCCTCTCTGAATTTGACTATCTCCAAAAAGACTAAATCTCACTCACCATAGACAATAATGCAACTTTCACCTGTATAAAGTGATGCAACAAGAGGAAGTTTGAGGCACATCTTGTTTCAACAACTTTCAACAACTCTAGCTTGAAGAATTGTCAAAAAAATGGCTTCAAGCTGATGATGGTTTATGATGGATTCTAGGGTTGTTATTGCATGATGGTTTATCAAAACTTTGGTTTATGAGTTTCCATGCATCAAATCAAAATGTTGTTTGGTTTATAAGGTAGCGAATGTTTGCTTCTGCACCTAACTCCAAACAACCTCTAGATAGCTCCAATCACAAGAGGCATTATAAATAAACCTCCAATACTAGTTCTATCAGGTAGTGTAGGCTTCGAGTCACACAACCAATGGATATAAAGAACCTCAAAACACCCTTGAGCATAGCCTTGGATATTAGAATAGTTGACAATAGACAATGTTGTTGGTATTGAGATTCTTCCTTGAAGTCCATTGAACCCTCACTCATTTTGATCTTTCGGGCTCTCTAGGATTCAACAGTAAGAGTTTTTGCATTCTCCTTGTAGTCTTCTATTTCTTTTTTAGCTCTTATGGAGTTTCCTTAGCACTCTCAATGATTACTACTTGTAATTTTTATAGTACTATTTGCCATTTTTGGCCACTAATGGACTTTCACATCTAAATTAAAGTAAACATGTGGGGACCTCTCATATGTTGACCAATGAATATTAATAAATGTCCATGATACAAAAGTATAACCCTAAACCTACTTGAAGTATAAAATCCAGTAATGGTACCTCACCATTATTCTGATATTTTTCCTTTTCAGTAATCATACATCAAACATAACTAAGTTCTGTCCTTGTACAAGTATCTATTAATTGTGAACTCCCATTAGTTCAAAGTTTCAATCTTTTAGAAACTAAATATATAGTTTCTAATGAGCACGTACAAGTTTAGAAAACTAGTAAAACATAATTTAGATATCATGTAAAAAAGAAAACAGCATCTACAGGGACCATCACTACCCACTTTGGATTAACAAAAACAATTGCTTTCCATGAATCCTCAAGCAAATAGAACAATGCTTCCCCAATATACACAAAATAAGATAATGCTTCTAAACTAAGATGATGTTTCTAAACTATTGTAATAATGCCAAAATTTTCTTGGATCTGTTAGCGTTTTGTAAGAACCAAGTATGTTAGAAGACTTTGGGAAGCAAAATAGATAAAATAGACACCAATATATCCACATTTTATGGATGGTGTTAGATATGGGGTCAACCAATGCATAAAACAGAGTATTGAGACAAGAACTTGATACCATCATGGAGTACTTGAACCATTATTTACAGATTTGGGTTATTACAATAGTTTCCATGTGGCAACAATAAGAAAAGATTTATCTAATATAACAACCATATGGACCAAAATCTTAGTGTTTTCATTTAAATCACAAACATAGTACTTTTCATACTTGCAAAAGGGGATGGACAACAATAAGAAATGAAAGTGATATGACTTTTTTGGAAAGGCATTTAACAGTGGTATGGATTTGTGGTAGGAAGTTTAAGGATGATATATGTTCTAATGGATAAAATAGAGCATAAGTTCATCAACTGGGCTGAGATATCACACAAAACAATAAGACACCATTTCATTCCTCCATAATCTTAAATTAATTGGAATTTTTGTAGTAGATATGGATCATTAAGTTGGGTGAAACAATAAATTTAAAGCATCAAATGCCAACGTATCCAACAAGGTGTTCCTATACTAAAAATAAGGGGCTGAGTAGGTTTGGATGTACTTGAATGTACTTACAAAAGGAAAAGAAAATATAGGAGTGTTGGGCCTTTACAGGAATCCACTATTAAAATCAAGAAATTTCCACCTCACAATATATTTGAACAAAATTATAAAGACAATAGACTTCGAGTGAAATGATGGAAATATGAGAAGAATGGTTTTGACCTCTCAATGATGCGAGAAAGAATCATCTGTAAAGCCCCCAACTAAGACAGCCACTCCTTGAAGGGAAAACCCTAGTAGAGCAATGGCCATGCACATTGCAGATATCTTCAATCTAAAGGAGATCCTGCATGATCACATTGCTTGGACAACTTAGATATATCTTAACAGAATTGGTTCACTAAACCTTTAAATGGTTTCTAACTTGTAAAAGTTATATTGGTCAGATGTGGCATCCCTTAGGCATTTAGATGACTTATGGTGATATTTACATTAATGTAATAGTGTGTGATCAGAAATAGTGGGCAGGATGCAAAATGATTATTCTCAAGGAAGTTTTGAGGATTCTCCTTAATATCACTATTTTTGATAGACTGAGCCTTGAGGAATAACTCTCATCATATGAAGGCTTTCTTCATGTTGGAAAATAAGTTAAGCTCAACATGTACATAACTTTTGCTACATTAGGAGAGAATTGTGTTAACAATCCTCATATAGTTAAAGAGATGTGTCACATGCATGCATAAACTAAAGTGGGAAATAAAATTATAAATATCGTCATATAGGTAAAGAGATGTCACATTTGTGCATAAGATAAAGTGGGAAGTAAATAAAATAAAATAAACTAGCATAGACCCATCTTAATCCTGGATCTTTTAACCTCTGAGAGGTTTGCAAATGTTTTTATTTTTAACCCTCTTGTTGTTTAGTAGGTCCGGGGTTAATATGGAGCTATGCTAGTTATCACTTCAAACTAGAGTTACTGGATAGTTCCAAATCTGAGTGGAGTACCAAGTGTCTCTCCTATTTGAGGAGATTGAGTCACATAAATTATATTCCTAGTTCCATTTGGCCATGGATAAGACCGAAAAATTTGAATTGTGAGTATGAATTGAACTCTCCAATAAATCCAAGTTTGACTGAAGAAACTCATGAGTCAAGCTTGGTCGTCTATCTATAAATGATACAGAGAAAAAATTTAATACTTTTTTCCCATTGTTCGGTGTTTCAAAATTAACAATTGTAAGTTTTTAGTCATATTTAAGGATATTTTTTAAACTTATTCTCTCGGATTCTTCACATAGACTGGATTTTGCACAAAATCCAAAGCAAGCTTAAATACTTGGCAGATCAAAACATTTCTCTTGTAGGTTGAAACACTATCACAAATAAAATCCTGGTTTCAAGTTATATATCTTACTCTTCTCCTGTCTTTCGTCCCTGTACAAGGTACAATAAAATGAAAATGCCTCTTTGGTGTTTTATTTGGGATAAGCTTGGGGGAAGGGGTCCATAGTTGCTTTCCTGCTACCTATGCATTTATCCTTAAAAAAGGATGGAGAGCTTGGCTTAACAGATACACATGCTCAAGGGATGACATTTGTAGTGAAATGAGTAATTAATGCTATCAGAGTAGTGCACCTTGGAAGATACTTCTTGGCACCGCATACAAAATGCTACATGTAAATAGCATACCTGGCCCCTATGGTCTCTACAACATCATCAGTGCATGTGAAGATTTTGCAAGCATATTAGTTAGATATCCAAATAGTTGCATTTGGACTATGGATTATTGCCAAAGATCAAATTTTGATGCACAATCTATATGCACTTTCTCAATGAAAGAGACCAATTTGGATTAATTCCTTCCTTTGCAGGAAGACAGTTTGCATATATGGGATTTTCCTGCATGGGAGATTTGTGGGACAAGAATGCAGGTAAGTGGCTATCTTGGAAAACTCTTCATCAGTATCAAAGAGATCATCTTGTTGACTCACCTACTTTTACTACCAATTTTTAGATGTTTCCAGACTATTGTTTAAGCTACACCTAGTTGCTCATGGACCTGTTTGGAAGGATTGAGCATGTAATGTGAAATTGCAGAGATGCTCAAACATTTTCATCCTAGATTTCTGCTGGGTACAGTGTTCTCGTTGTCTCTCTTCTTCATTGAAAAGGGGTTCTGTTTGGGCACAAACGTATGATCCAATAAACATACAAGAGTATGTGGGATGCAATCAAACTGATGGGCATATCCTTCTTACAAAAATAACACTGTTGTACAACTTTTAATGAGGTGATTACTCTACTCATCCTGAGACACATTTCTGCATTTACATCTGATTTGGCTATCATTATCCATATAGGAAACAAATAGATACTCTTCGAGTTGAATCCAAATAGGAAATGCTAGCTCTCCTTACTAATGTAGAACGGGGAATTATTGTATCGCTGCTCCTTGTTTCCTAGATATGCAACAACTTTCCTGTATATGTATTTTAATTTATGATGAGATATAATCATATATGTAATATGATGCATTGTCAAAGAAAAAAATACATTAAATGCACAATGACAGGCATGCAGCATAAAACTATCAGATGCAGAAACTTGCCAATTGCTGCATTTCACTTTATGTAAGTATTAATCTCAACTATGCATGAATGCATCACAATAGGATATTGGAAAACATAGTGATTGTGCTTTCTAGAACATGTCAACCAATAGGACCAGAAAATGGCAATCTGAATGAAACCCTACTGACTCTATTGCACAATATAAGAAATGCATACTGCTTGGAGTAAAAGGAAAATATAGCATGTCGTTTTCAGAGAAGAATCTCAAATTTGGTTCCCAAGGTCAATCAGTCAAATCTCAACAGAAAGTTGAATCAGTATTATCTCAGAATTAATTGCAATAATGTTAATTCCAAACTATTTACAAGTAAATTCTCAGGGAAATAAATTTATAATAAATCTTGCAATAATGACAATGCAAGGTCTGGTTCTCATTTTCACATGGTATTGAAGGTTAAATTTCTTGTATTAGTGTGTGTCTAGCTTGTGAAAAAGATGCTTTAAAAGAATAGAAAGAAAGTAATTATATTAATGAACACAAGTGACCAAAGTAGGTCAATTGGACTTGAAATTACATCCATCCAAATAGAGATGAACTGGGATAGGAAGAACTCTAGGGACAAAAATTAGCTAAATACTAAGTTGCTAAAACAATGTGTATAAAATGAATATTGTAAATACAGTGGGATGGGGTAATTCTAAACTATAAAACACATATACATGTACAAATTTATTTCAAGGAAAAATGAAGACCAAAGTTGGAAACTGGGACAAGAGATTGGCATTGTCACATGTTTGTATTAATGCTTGAAGTGGAAGAAGAGGGACCAATTGTGTCATCATGTAGTACTCTAACAGGAACAATACATAATCTGATAATATTCATGAATGATTATGGATGAGAACACTACCACTAAAAAAAAACTTTGCAATGAAGCTTTCCCAAGATATTCAATGTGACAACTTGAATACAATGCTAGGAACTCCTAAAGTGCAAAGGGCCAATAGGGTTGAGTCAACATCAACTAGAAAAGCATCTTTCCAATAATATTAATATAGAGGAGTTGATGCTAATTGCACCATACAAAGTCCCAACTCCCTTTGAGCCTACTTGCATCTCTAGAAGATATGGCTAATGGTTCCGATCTCTACACAATGTGAACAAAAAAAAAATTCATAGCCTGTGCAAGACATTAATCTTTAGAGATCAAACCTTGGCCATGTAAGTAGCCTCAACATGAAGGAGAGCTCGTCAGGAGGAGTTATACATGTATTAACATAATTGTTTCACGTAATCTTTAAATATTCTATAACTTGTAAAATTTATCTTAATTAACAAGTAGTGAGAAGTGGCTCTTAGGCATTTAGAATACTTTTGGGGATATTTACGTTAAAATAATAATGTGCCTACAAGGAATGGAACTGAAACTGCTGGTGATGTACTACTAAGAGTGAGAGGGGAGGTTACCAACTCAAGGAGGTTACCCGTGTCTCTTTTGATTATTGCTGTGCATTTTAATTTCTTAGACAACTTTATTATTGAATCTAAAATTTGTTTAAGTTTAGGGTCTAACCAATGGACAATTTAGTTTGGAAATTTGAGTAGATTCAACACCCGATTTTTTTCTTTTAAAATTACTTGTGGATCTATCATCCTGAATTGAAAGATAGAGTAGAAGAATGATGGATTAGGCCTGCTCCAGGTCAAAGGAACAAAAATATTTGCAATGGCCCAAAGGAAATGGAGTTACAATCAAATATTCAGAATCAAGGGTTGTTGTGGGACCTTCACATGCAAGGGTTGTTGTAGGAACTTCTCGGGACAAGACAATAGAAATAAACATCTTTACTTTCAGATGGGAGACTTTGTGAGGATTAGGAGGAAATTAGAAGGAAAGAAGAATTCCATTTGAAGGCCTGCTTTAGGAAGAAGAAATTGATCAGTAAGAAAACAAATATGCACTCCTGTGTCATTATACCCCACTGAGAGATTTGATCAAGAAGAAACCAAGTTGCACTCATGTCTCGTATTTGCTCGCTGGTTAGAGAGGACAACAACCTGCTTCTTGATTCAGTTTCAGAAGTTCAATTAGCTCATTTATTGATGAAGAAGGACAAAGTTCCTAGATCAGATGGCTTCCTAACTGATTTCTTCTAGAAAAATCATGAGATCATCAAGGAGGATTTGATAGAAGTGGTGGAAGAATCAAGAAGTCCTAAGAGAGTTTTCAAAGATCTTAATAATACCTTTTTATTTCTAACTCCAATATAATAAAATGCTAACTCCTTAGCTACGTTTTAAGTGAATTTTCCTCTATAAAACGGTTTATAAGGTGATTTCTGGAGTGATGGAATAAAATAAAACACATTCTACCTAATATCATTTTAGAAACCCTTCAATTTTCCTCTATAAAATGGTCTATAAGGTGATTTCTAGGGTGATGGCAATAAAATAAAACACATTCTACCTAAAATCATTTTAGAAACACTACAAGACTTCAAGAAAGGAGATTCTGGAATGAGCTTATTCATTCATTGCTTTCATGGAAAAGGGAAGGAATGATATGGCCAAAGCTAAGTTGCACAAAACATGTACTGGTTTCAGAAATAGGAACGTGTAAAAATGCAGTTACACAACCCCATATATATATAATTTAAAACACATTATCTTGCAATAAAATAAGAATGATAAGTTAATTTGTAGGAGGTTTAGAAATGATATGGAGATTAAACTGTCTTCATTTACTATAAATTAGGGATTTTTAAACTTCCTATCAGTACCACACCCTTCATGGGCACTTGGGGATTTCCGAGAATTTTTTGAGGTGTTTCCAAGTTTCCACAAGTTTCCAGTACTAGCACATGGGAAAATTAGGAGTTTCATGCAATATAGGACCAAAGTCTATAATAGGGTTATTGGACTTCCCTCAAAAGGGTGCTTCAAAATTTCAATTTCTCAATGTACTGGAGGCTTTGGATGAAATTTTGTTACTCTCCTCGCATAGATTTTCCATAAAGATCAATGGTTCAATGTCTCTCCAGCTATATTATTTAAATCCCAAAGGGATATTCATCAAGGAGACCTACCATAAGAGGTTAACTGGATTGGTGAAAGCATGGGATTATCTTATCCCCCACCAAGGTTCAGATTTCACAAAAGTGGCCAGATTTCCCTCACAAGTGTTGAATTAAAGGAAGTATAACCATTGTGGCCATTTAGTTAGGCTAGCTGGCCTGAAAGCAGGGGATTGTCTTAGGCCCCACCTGGTTCAGATTTTACAAATGTTACCAGGTAATGACCGTAGGTTTTTGGGATTAAGAATTTTAGATGATTCCTCTAGAATAATTCTCAACCCTTCAAGGAGACCATTCTCCCTATCTCTCTATCATTATAGCCAAGGATCATGGCAGAGCATTAGAGGATGCTTAAAACATAGGGGCGCTTCACAAGTTGAAAGTGTCCTCACTTTCTCCACCAATATCCCATCTGCAAAATGCAGATGATACCAGGTTTGGCCAAGAAACCTCTCCATCATGAAGCCTATGAAATAAAGGAAATTGTCTTATACTATAAACGAGCATCCAGTGAAAGGATTAATGCTAAAAAATATGAGATATATTTCTTCAATTATAATGGTAAAAAACAAAGAATTTCCTAACTGTTGGGATGCAACAGAGAACCTCTTCTAGGGAAAGAACAAAAAGAATTTATGGAAACAAATGTTGGATAGAATCACAAAAGGTTTTCAAGCTGGAAAGGAAAGTAGCTATCTTGGAGAGGTGGACTCAATTGTTAAAATCAGTCCTCCAAGCTATGACAAATTATCCCTTCTCAATCCTTAAAGTTACTGAAGGTATACAATACTCACTAAATTCTATTTGAAGGAATTTTTTGGCAAGCCATAGATAGAGAAGGTCAAGAAAATCACTTTCCTGTCCTAGAGAAAAGTTTGCCTACCCAAGTCTTGAGGTGGTGTTAGACTTAGATAATGCAACTAGGAAAGCTCTACTTTTGGAATTATATAGAGAATTTGGATACTATAGAACCTGAGTGCAATTTCAAAATATAAATCTAGTAAAAGACATTACTCTTCCCCAGGGCCTATCCATTTGTTTCTACACTGGGAAAACACTGATGGGTGATCTAGAAACTAGAGATATGGCTCTTCAAGTTACAACCGAGATTTCTCGACTGACAAGAATTGATATCAATCACAGATTCAGCTCTGCCTGGGAAATTATATGAAGTTTTGGTTGCATGCAAGCCATTGATAATGGGAACCCTCTAAAATTGGGGACAAAATTTTTGCAAATATCATGTGACCGAAATGATCCACCAATTGAATCTTCTTTTCAGAAAACACTTAAAATCCAACCCATCAAATAAGTACACCGAACTTGAAGGAACGAGGGAAAAACTTTACACTGGCATCTTAATTATAATGAAATTAATGGCTTTGTAAGTCATCAAGCACAATTCTTTTGACTTCAATTATGTAGATTTAAAGCATATGAAAGAATTATGGCTGGTTCTTACTGATCATCATGATTTCGATTTACCATATCAAAGGTAAAATATCTCTATCTTTAAGTAGGATTCTTGAATTAGCTGTAGTTATAGCAGTCAAAGGGGTGTAGTTTAGTTAGAAGAGTGTAGTGGGCATCCTATGCCATGTTGATATTTGTGTTTGCCCTTGCTTCCAAATATATAAAACCACATGTGATTTGACTGTTTAGATATTTTTTCACTCCCAAGGTGCAAATGTTATGTCAGAGCCAATTGGCCCTATATATAAAATCAGACTCATAGCAAATTTGAACAACTAACTTTCACAATTACACTCTCTTCTAAAGGATTTTTTCAGTGGTTGTTTTCTTGTTCTAAACAGAGTTTTGGGATACTTCTATGGCTTCCAGAAGTTGGTTGTTCAGAACTTTGAATCTACTTGCTTTAGAATCCTCCAAAAGATTGCCAGGCCTATACATATACTAGCAATATCAAAGAATGCATATCATCACACGAAGTTATCAATTTCTGGATAAAACAAGCATTGAGGTTTTCTATTACACAACACCATACTGACATCTAATGCAAATGATAACCCAAGATATGAAACTATTGGATTAGAATTCCTACATGGATTTATTGGATTAGCCATGAACCAACAAGTTCACAGTTATTGCCTCATTCATTAAGTTGAACAGCTGTTCCAGTTTCAAGCGAATTACATATAGTGAAATAGCATACAAAGCCTCTATTGATACTGGAGTGTTCTACTTTGGGAAAGAACTGTATGCCAGTCTATTACAAAATTCCAACCCTCAAGGATGCAATACTTAAACTGTACAATGTGCAAACTGCATTTCACAGAAAAATAGGTGATTACTTATTTATACTATTCACAGGCTAACAATTAGCCTCTTGATTGAAAGAAACTCAAACTCTCCATGATTAAAGTATAGGTCCTAGGATTATTAGTACATTCTTTATACAATGGAAGGGTAGGGTTACATGCTAGAAAAGTGCATCCAATCTTAATAAAACACAGAAAGACATAAGGATGAAATCCTAACATTATTAGAATTGACCAAATTTTGTTAAATCAATTCCTAAGGATTTTTGGATTGAACGACATTCTTTTAGCAATCTGTGAATAACGACAATATTGACCTCCAATGCATATTGATAGTTGTAGTAAAATGGTTTCATGGCTAAGTAGGGGTTTAAGTGAACTCATACTATATGTTAGAAGGCTTATAGGACTCTTGTATGAGGTTAATCCAGAGTGAACCAAAGAACCATTATATGGGGAGTAAACATTACCTTGTACAGAGACAGGGTCTTGAAGAATATAAGAATCCCCTAAAAACTGGATAAACACAGTCAAAATAAAAATGAAACATTTGGACAAGAAAATCTTAACATCAAACCTATAGATTATATCTGGCAATAAAACAGAAATATCTGGTCAATGTCGAATCAACAATATTATTTAGAAATAGTTTATATCAAGATATAAAAAGCAAAAAGTAAGGTATCCTTTACCAGAAACTATTTATGATAATGATATACCTTTCCATTCCATGTTATAAGATGTAGAAATCCATTTGAAAGGCCCAAAATAATATGCTTGTTGTCACTAACAAAATTGCTTCTGAAAGATCCAAAGAGAACAAAAAGTGTTTATCGCCAAATTCTACATGAATATTGCAAACAAGAAAATTGCGTATAAATAAGTGTGCTGCAGATAATGTACACCTCAAAAAGATGGAAATAGAGGTCCATACATTGTAACATTCTCACCAGGAAAAGCTACCTTCTTCCTTGAAATGTACTTAATATTTACAAGGGATAAACCATAAACCTCTTTCCCTCTAAGGAGTAGCAGCTTTTCTGAAGACACAACTTTGTAAATGTGGAAGAAATAGGACAAGGTTTGCAGATAAATGAACACAATTTAGCCATGTCAAGCCACTCTGTGCATTCAGTAGAAGCCTAGATATGTCTCAAATTGATAAACCTTTGGACACATCATGAAAATAATTCTTTGAATGCAAAAGCAATCCATTTCCACTTTTGATCCAGAATTAAAAGAACAAATATCTACTAATCATGATCTGTCAATTAAAATCAATAACCTAGTTATTCTATGATTTGTCAATTTATTAATTTTTTTATGTATATAGCACTATGCCATGGACTACTGCTCAATCCAATTCCTATAATGCATAGAATCTCAGTTAAGAATCAAGATATCATCAAACATAAATGGGGCATAACCCATATTATTATTTATATATCAGAAGTGATACATTAGGTCCTCTGAGAATGCATTATACTATTTTTTTTTGGGGTTCTACAACTAAAATGACTCACTCAACTTCCCATTTGTATTACTTTATTTCTTTAATAGCTTTAACATGCACAATACTCTATCACGCTGACTCTTGTTACTCTTTTTTTTCTCTCATTTGCATCACCATCTTAACTTGCGTACCAAGCGAATTCTATTAATAGAAGTGTGAGATGTTCTATCATAGACTAGTGTATTACTTCATTGTCCACCCATTATTTATTTATGTGCTCTGACGAGTAACTCACAATGATTCTAGGTAGTAAGATAGTTTTATTTCAATTGGAAATTCTATTTGTCACCCTCAACACATCTGAATTGCAAACTCTAGCAATTGATATTAATATTGGTCCAACTATGGATCTAGGTATAACCCTTTTAACCTTTCCTTAATATATAATTTTTCACTGATCAGTAGTTGAGTTGTCATTCTTAACCTTCTTTCTTTAACTTGATTCTAGGAATAAACTGGCTTTCAAAATCAATGTCTATTCACCAAGATCGGACATTGGGTAACTGGACTATAGATGAGACAGAAAATGAATTTGATTGTTTAGTGAAAATACCCTTGGTTTTGCATTGGGATTATTGGAATTCAATATATTCTTTTCAAGTCAGACATTTCAAAACCATCAGTGTGTGTTTTACAAGAGCCATCATAATCCTTTGATATATGCTTTTCTAACATTCATTTGAAGTCCTATTGGCTCTTTGAAACCATGCTGGGTGGTAAGAGATGTGAAGACGTGTAGAAGAATTATCTACACAAGGAATTTGAATTTGAAAGGCCCATTGTGAAAACAACACATTGCCTATGACACCTGCCAGTCCTCATGACAAGAATTGAGATTAGCTCTAAGGAGAATAATCTCAAATGTTTGTTTCAAGGGAGTTTAGCTCTAAAGTCGCATATATAAATAGACAATGATTTGACATACTGTCAAGTATATCAACCATTTGACATAACTCATTATGCCTTAAAATACCAAATGGAATACATTCCATGAACAAGGGTAAATACAGAGCTGCAGAAAGAGTTTCAAAAGATCTGTATTGTTTGTAAAACTACTTAGAATTCAACTTTGTAAAACTAAGGTTATGTATTTTAACCATCAGATATCATTGTAGAAGATTTTTGGATATGAACTGTGTTAGGAAACATTTCTAAATTCTGAACACAGTTCATATCCAAAAATTAACTACAGTTATGACTAATGTAGAAATCCACATACTGAAACATCATAGACATCTTTCAAGAACACCAATACAACAATAGTCTAAAGTTTATTGTTGCTTATGAGACATTAGGAAAGTTTCTAAAACAGTCCCCATGGAACTTCATTTTATTTTATGTAAATGCATTTGATCAGATGGAATGAAATGGAAAATAGAAGGATGGATGAGCCTCACATAGAGCAGGACCTGCTTCAACAGAGCATTCAGAGACAAGGGTTGGGTACTTCCAGAAACTGAACCTCCTTGAAAAGGATATGTAGCACTAACCCCTATAGAATTATTCCATTTAATGTCCCCTTCCATCTAAGCTCCGGGAATCGACTCAATAAACTATTGAATCTCGTAGGCTATAGTCTATGGGATAAGGTATTAACTAATTGATGTCATAGGTTGGACATTAGAAGATCTGCTTTGAACGGGATAACATGAATCAGGGTAGTCATATCTGTATAACCCCCTAATGATGCTTTATTTAGTGTCCGAAATGGCTCGGGTCATGGGAGAAACCCAAGTCACTATAGCAACTGACTGTTATATATCCCCAATGCATATAGTAATTATTGCGATTAATACTATCTCGTAACTGGCTCTCTTGAAACCGATTCTTCTCCCGCTCTAGGTGCTGAACCCGGGGCTGTGTCATACAAAATCCTATAAACCATAGAGTCTAGTTACTTGCTCTACTTGCATGAACCTTAAATATCTTGTCCCAATAAAGAGAATTGTTGGCAAATTCATTTCCTCGATTCTAGAGCTGATTTAGGAGCTTTCCAAGTTTCTACCACAAAAAACAAATTGAAAGAAGGCACGGCTAGTGAATCAATGACCAATATTTATCCCCATCACCCAACACGATGGGACTATACATGGGACGGGAAGAAGCCACGGGACGATATGGGTTCCGAAGGCGAGTCAGTTAGGAGGTGAGTCAACGTGTTTGAACAAGTTTCATCCCTGGTGCACCCAGGAAGGTTTTATTTTATTTGTTGTACCCATTATAGATTCAACGTTACCGGGAACACAATATTATCAGGCAAAAGATAAAAGATAAAAATTCATAGTAAAAAGGAAATTTACTAGGGAGTTTAACCTAGCTATGCTTGAGTATCATAACAATTAAAATTTATCAATTCACAGTCAAACCAAAAAACTTACCAGGGATTTTGTAAGGGAAGAAAGTGATGTTGACTCTAAAGCTGCAGAATCTCTAGGTTCTATCCAATGCTGTTTTATCCATGGCAGCGATTGAAAAACCCAATTCACACTATTTGCCTTCATAACCCTCCTATGCTTGGTGCCAACGGTCTATTTGGACAATGTATTTGGCGCGAACGAATAGGTTGAGTAATAATTGACGGAATTTGTGGAAGATAGTTCATAAAAATACGCCACCGGCCATGAATGCCATAAAAAAGGTGGGTGGAGAGATGTTGGGTGGAAAATTGTTGGGTCGAGAGTTGGTTCAAAGCTATTGTAATTGGATAATATCTTTTTTTGTTTTTGTTATATATATTTTTGTTTTTGTTATATATTTTTTGTTTTATTTTTATTATTTTATTATATAAATTATATAGTTTTGTTTGTGTTTGTTATATTTTTTTGTTATATTTTATTATTTTATTATATAAATTATGTTAATTGGTTATATATTATATATTTTTAATAATTATCATATATGTTTAGTTTTATAAATGGATTAGTCTACGGAGTTGACGATTTGGTCTAGAAGTCAGTCGTTGTCGTTACTTCTCGGCCAAATCATCGACTCTGACTGGTACCAAAATTCGATCAATACTCTTTGGGGCAGCGACAGAAACATATGAGGGCCCTACATCCTCTTGAGAACCGGCCATTCGAATGCGCCTCCTGCACATAGACTTACCAAATGCATCCAATGCATGACAAAAAAAACACGTCAACTTTGGATCTGTGGGCTAAAGGTATCATTTGACCCCTGCTCTTGCTACAATGACATCTGCAACAAGTAAACCTCCTTGCAAAGTTTAATCACTTCTTCTAATGTTTGCCTCAGTTTTCCTTTGGAGCATGTGATTAATGTCGATGTGCAAAAACCAGTGAGCTTTGTAAATAGTGGCATTGCAGGAGGGTGCTCATGCTTTTCCCAGGATGAAAGCTCAAAATGCATATGGTTATGAGCGCATAGGCTGGAGATGGTGATAATTGTGAATGTAAAGTGGAAGCAGTAACTCCGGCAACATTGAGACCTGTAAAAATCCATAACAACTGGTTATTGATTGGAGTGATGAACACAATCGGAGCGGCAAGAACCATACCTTTGAAGTGCTATGACTGGTCACTATGAGATCTTGAAACATCCTATCGTATGCAAAAATAGGGTATCGAATGCAAAAAACAGGGGAGTAGGGGTCAAACGATACCTTCAACCCACAGATCTGAAGTTGACGTGTTTTTTTGGCCACGCATTGGATGCATTTGGTAAGTCTACGTGGAGGAGGCACATTCGAATGGACGGTTCTCGAGGGGATGTAGGGTTATTATGCTTCTACCTATGTATCGATATGGTACTACTGGTTCTAGCACTTAATTCCTAATTGACGTAGAAACCTAATTTTCCTTTGGAACACGCTTAACCGGGTGACTAACTTATTGTGAACCGCCCTTGGGAAGCTACATTTCTTAGAGTACACCACCATTAAAAAAAATAGCCCCTAGGCATTTTAAAGACACTTATTATAAAGGAAGAGAAAATGATAAAAAGGAAGATACAACATCCCTAAGGAGGAAAAAACCTCGAAGCAAATGCTATTCAGGATTTTTGTGGTATAGGGAATTTTCCCTTGAGGATTTTGTGTTATGTTTAGAAAATAAACCACCAAATTGTGTATGCCATTACACAAAAAAATGCTATTTATAATGATCAAGTATATTTTCAATCCTAGGATATAATTATGTCTCCACCAAAATTTCACAATATCAATATTTAAGAAATAAAAATGTGCTTTATTTTTATTATACTATTATGTTAACTTGAAATGGGGTAAGAATTATGTTAAATTAACATTATAGCAAAAAAAAATGTCAACATTGCATAAGTTTGAATCTATATTTTTTCATTAGAATCATTATGTCTCCACCAAAATTTCACAATATCAATATTTAAGAAATAAAAATGTGCTTTATTTTTATTATACTATTATGTTAACTTGAAATGGGGTAAGAATTATGTTAAATTAACATTATAGCAAAAAAAAATGTCAACATTGCATAAGTTTGAATCTATATTTTTTCATTAGAATCATTATTCAAATTTATAATCAAAATTAATTTTATTTTTTTTTTCTTTGACATTATTTTACACCTTTTTAGGGCAATTTCTAGTAATATCTCTTTTATGTGGACGAGCAAGGCAGGCGCTCTTTTCTTTAATGAAAACGGGAAGAAATATGGGGTCAACTTTCTTACAAGGTCGTTGATATCATTATGCATTCACTATTTCCATAATATATATGCAGTGGCGTGTTAATAATATATGTAACTAACCTAACGATGGTTTCCTGGAGAAAAAATTATGTTTCTCCCTTTTTGGTAACACCCTGCGTTTGGAGCTTTACTCTTATAGTATTCTTCTACCTTGCAATAGCCTTGCCTTTACCTTGTGAAAGCCTTATTGGCTACTCTACTAATTGAGTGAGATGGACGCTAATCCACTACCCCCAACAACCCCATGGAGGATTGATACGGTCATTTGACTCATCCAGAGAAATTGATTTAGTTAGAGAGGGTACCCTCCTTCAGAACTAGAACTATTCTACCTGGGTACCACTTTCATTAATTGCTTAAGAGGTACAACTATTAACTTATCCGGGATGGTATTAAACAATTGAACCTTTACTTCTGTGTTTCCAAACACACCTTTACCCTGTAGACCCTTACCCTACTTACTTATAACCTATTCAGTCTATTACAGTTATGCCTACAACTTTTGTATTCGACAGCTTCAATGGAACCAACTTGATATTGGAGGCAGCTGCTTCAGTCGCTCATTCTCAATCGGCGCTAACCCTCACAAATCAGTTGCATTGGATGCTCAGCCGGGTGCTGTATTCAGTTCCCATGCAAATGAAAAGTAGCGACACACCTTCCTCATTTAGCGCTACCTTCATTTTCACCATGGTCCTGCCCCCCTCTAGCGCAGGCGGGCACAGAATTGCCTTCATTGTCATGCCCTACAAATATCCCATGGGCGTGCTGACAGTCGATTATCTAGGCTTGCTTAACACCACTAGCAACGAGCGACCACACAATCACTTGTTCGCAGTGGAGTTTGATACGATCAAGAGTGCAGAATTTGTAGACTCGGACGACAATCACCTGGGTGTGGACATCAATAGCCTCCACTCTGTAACGACCGAGCCTGCCGGGTATTGGAATGGGGAGGAATTCCATAGATTCAGCCTCAAGATTGGACTCAGCATACATGCCTGGATCGATTACGACCATCTTCAAAGCCTCCTCAATATTACCATAACATTGGCCTGCTTTCCTAGATCGCAGAAGCCCCTCGTATCTCATAAAATCAACCTAAAGCACGTTCTGCAAGACAGTATGTTCGTTGAATTTTCAGTGGCAAAAGGGAATTTCATCGAAGACCATTATGTTCTCGCATGGAGTTTCACAACCAAAGGCACGACGCCCCCACTCCATATCTCACGTCTCCCTTCATTTGTGAAAATTAATTCCAAGCATCAGAATCTGGGGTTGATAGTCGGCCTTACTGTGGCCACTCTGGTTCTCATCTCGGTTGTAGTTAATGTGGCCGTGTTTTTCAAAAGAGAAAAATACGACGAAGCAATTGAAGAATGGGAACGTGATTTCTGGCCCCATATATTTACATATAGGGAGCTAAACAACGCCATGAAGGGATTCATGGAAGAAAACGTTTTGGGTGTGGGGGGTTTCGGCAAGGTTTACAGGGCTGTTCTCCCAGGCAGCAGCCAGGAAGTTGCCGTGAAATGTATAACAAAGGAGTTCACAGAGGGAATGAAGGGGTTTGTGACAGATATCTTGACCATTGGACGCATGCAGCGCAAGAACCTGGTTCAACTCCGGGGGTGGTGCAGGAGGTAGAAACAACTTTTCATTGTTTACGATTACATGCTAAACGACATCCTTGATAAAATCATATTTGGGAACCTGACCACCATTCTACCATGGCCTCGGCGATACACGATCTTGAAGGACGTTGTGGTGGGGTTGCTTTATTTGCATGAGGAATGGGAGAAGAGGGTCATCCACAGAGACATCAAGTCGAGCAATGTCTTGCTTGATTCAGAGCTCAACGGGTGGTTAGGTGACTTCATTCTTTCCCGGCTGTATGAACACAGCTAGAACCTGAAGACAACTCGCGTTATGGGAATTGTGGGGTACATCACGTCGGAGCTCACAAAGACTGGGAAGGCCACGCCGAGCTCGGACATGTTCAGCTTTGGCGTTCTGCTATTGGAAGTGGCGTGCGGGAGGAATCCCATGGACCTATGCACGGACGCAGAATGACTCTTTTTTGTATACTGGGTCTGGGAACTATACTCCCATGGGAGTCTTCTCGAGGTAGCAGATCTGAAGCTGGGCAATGAATACGATGCAGGAGAGATGGTGAAGGTGTTAAAACTGGGATTATTGTGCTCCAATGCAGAGCCGAAGGCAAGGCCATGGATACGGGAAGTGTGTCAAATACTGGAAGGTGAAGCTCCTCTCCTGAAGTCCATATGGATTTTCTGTCTAACACATGTGCTTCTGGAGGAAATTCCTAGCAGAAGCCGGTCAGAGGGATGGCTCAATCCAATATCTTTAAGCGCTTCGCAGTAAGAATCAAGAGTGTGGCATAATGAAAAAAAATTAGTAGAATGTTGTTTTAAAAAAGTTTTTCATTAACTAAAGTTGCAACAAGCATGATTATGTTATTTAAATCAAATATGCTTCACTCATTGCTAATATTATTTTTACAAAGTTAAGTTTTAGTTTTGGTCTTTTCATTAAAAGAACATGTTCAAAATCTAAATGTTAATTATAATTTATTTGATATCTTACAATCTCCTCTCGGATATATAATTGTTTATTTTTTATATATATTATAATTTATTTGATATCTTAAAATCTCCTCCTCATTCATATAACTCGTATATAATTCCTTATTCTTTATATTATTAAATATTGAATAATTAGCACATCCACCTAGTTTGTGACTGGATCACCTTGATAGGGATCAAATAGTTAAGGTATGGAAGACAATTTGGAAATATTTTTTTTATTCTTTATATTCTTCTCTTCCTGTTATCCATTTATCAACTATCAGTTATTTTTTATATTCTTTTTCTTCCTGTTATCCATTTATCAACTATCAGTTATTTTTTATATTCTTTTTCTTCTAGTTATCCGTTTATCAACTATCCACTATTTTTTATATTCTTTTTCTTTTTATCTCACATTCTTCTAGTTATCTGCCATGAAGTGCTGGGTTCAGTGCAAGCTAATGAGGGTCACTTTTGGCATGTTAGATGCAATAGAAAACTGAAAAATCAGCAATCCCTCAACTTAATTGCTTTTTTTGAGATACTTACACAAAATATCATCCTTTGAGTAAAAAAGATTAAAGGTAGGAAATTGAATCAAGTTTCCAAATATATAAGGTTTGTGTATTGAAATTTTTTATAACTATGTCAAATTTCATTTTTTCTAACAATCACTTTTTTTAGGCAAATCATAAGGTATATGTTTTTGTGCGTGCATCTTTTGAGGTCCTAAATGATGCTTTCGGGATACAAAAATTTGCAGGCATGTAGAGAACATATAACACTAGGGTAGCGCTATTTTTTGAAAATAAAATTAGTAATTTTTAAATTTTTTTATAATTATCTAAGTGATCATTCCTCGAAAATGGTACGTCTTTTGTGGGTGCAAACTTTGAAGGTCTTAATGAAATAATCATGAAATGGGTTTTTTATATAATGTAGAGGTCAATGTATTCTAGTGTACCATATAATCTTTTTTTAAATGATTACGAATTAAAAATGTTATGGGAATAACACTAACGACATGTATTTTGAGTTAAGGAGTTAAGTCACAATAGAAATTCAAAACAAATATGAAAATATAATATTTTTTTAATAAAAATTACATATTTAGAATCTACAGAAAAATGCTATTTATGTTTAATATTTCGTTGAAATTGACTATGTGTAGCATACTGTAACGAGTGTGTAAACAACAACTTCTTCAGAAAATGAGTGTGTAAACCTAATTAGCTATGGTTTATCATGTACCATAGCATAGGTTTGGTATTACCAAAGAAAATTACAAACCATACACATAGGACTATTGGTGACATGCTAGCAAGTGAATTGGCATGTTTAAATTCAAATTACATTTCCTGCCTTGTATAATTCATAAACACGCATGTTTATATAACTACAAAACGCGAGCACGTTATATAGGTATAAAACGCGTGCATGTTACATAACTATAAAACACGAGTGCATTATGTAACTCTAAGACACGAACACGTGTTGTAGAGATACAAATCTAGCACTATGTGTAATATATCAAATGTATGGATAATAGTTTGGAGGGGGTGGGAAAGGGTCGAGGGGCTAGAAAGATGTTGGAAGTTCAAGCGAGGATGGTTAATAGTTGAGAGGGGGTTGGGAATGATCAAGGTCATAGCGGGATGTTGTAAATTTGAGTGGAGAAAGGGGGATAAGGTGGAGGGGAGGAAGTGGGTGATGGTTTGATGAGAGAGAGGATTGATGAATGGAAAAGTGGATATGTAGTATTAGAGGAGGAATAGGATGTGTTGTAGGAGAGAGGCGAAGGAGGGGGAAATTGAAGAGATGGGAACGAGATGCGATAAAACATATAATAGGGGTCATAATGATGTAGGGGGTTGAGGAGAAGGGATAAGTTGAAAACATAGAAGGAGAGAGAGAGAGAATGACATGGAGAGAGTGTGAGAGAGAATAAGATAGAGAGGGAGGAGGGGGGGTGAGGGAGGGATGAAGATAGAGTGAAGGAAAGAGATATTGAGGGAGAGATAGAAGGTGTGTGTGTATGAGGGGTGACGGGGGAATAGACACAAGGGGAGAAAGGTGCAAGTTCACACATGTGGAGAGAGAGAGAAAGAGATGGATAGTGTCACCATCATCACCACCATCTTCATCATGTTGATCATATTCATCACCATCTTCATCATCATCATCATCATCATGTTGATTGTCATCGTCTTCATCATCATGATCATGTTCACCATCTCATTATCATGAAATTCACCATCACCATTTTCATCATCATGGTGTTCATCATCATCATCATCATCATCATCATCATCATCATCTTCATCATCGTCATCATTGTCATCATCATCATCATGTTCATCATCATCATCATCGTCGTCGTATTCATCACCATGATGTTCATCATCATCATCACCATAATCACCATCATCTTCTTCATCGTCATCTTCATCATCACGATAGTCATCATAATCATCATCTTCTTCTTCTTCATCATCATCATCTTCTTCTTCTTCATCATCATCATCATGCTGATCATCATCGTCTTCATCAACATCATCATCATCATCATCATCTTCATCATCATGATCATCATGCACAAAGGTAGGGAGGGATAGTGAGTAAGTCATAAAGGGATAGTGAGTAAGGCACATGTGTCTTCATCATCATCATCTTCACCATCATGACCATCATCATCATCATCATGTTGATCACCATCGTCTTCGTCATCATGATCATCATCGTCGTCATCATCATCATCATCATCATCATCATCATCATTATCATCCTCATCATCATCGTCATCTTCATCTTCATCATCATCATCATCATCATCATCATCATCATCATCATGTTGATCACCATCATCTTCATCATCATGATCATCATCACCATCACCATCATCATCATCATGTTGATCATCATCGTCTTCATCATCATGAACATCATCATGAACATCGTCATCATCATCATCATCATCATTATCACAATGTTCATCATCACCGTCTTCATCATCATGATGTTCATCATGATCATGATCGTCATCATCATGATGTTCATCGTGATCGTGATCATCATTATCATCATCATCATCTTCATCATCATAGTCTTCACCATCATGACCCTCATCATGATCATGATCATCATGATCATCATCATCATCATAATCATCATCATGACCCTCATCATCATGACACTCATCATCATCATCATCATAAGCATAATCATGATCATGATCATCATAATCATCATAATCATAATCATAATCATAATTATCATCATCATAATCATCATAATCATCATCATCATCATAACCATCATCATCATCATCATCATCATGTTGATCATCATGGCCTTCATCATCATGATCATGATCATCATAATCATGATCATCATCATCATCATGATCATCATCATGTTCATCATCATCGTCTTCATCACCATGATCATCATCATCATCATGAAGCTAAATCATCGTCGATGACGTCATCATCATCATCATCATAATTATCAATCATCGTCTTCATCATCATCGTCTTCACCATCATGACCCTCATCATCATGATCATGATCATGATCATCATCTTCATCATCATCATCATGATAATCATCATCATGACCCTCATCATGATCATCATAATCATCGTAATCATAATCATGATCATGATCATCATAATCATAATCATGATCATGATCATCATAATCATCATCATCGTAATCATCATAATCATCATCAGCATAACCATCATAATCATCATCATCATCATCATCATGAAGTTGTTCATCATCATCTTCATCATCATGATCATGATAATCATAATCATGATCATCATCATGATCATTATCATCATCATCATCATGTTCGTCATCATTATATTCATCACCATGGTCATCATCATCATCATGAAGACAAATCATCGTCGACAACGTCATCATCATCATCATCATCATTATCATCATCATCGTCTTCACCATCATGACCCTCATCATGATCATCACGATCATGATCATCATCTTCATCATCATCATCATCATAATCATCATCATGACCCTCATCATCATCATCATAATCATAATCATGATCATGATCATCATAATCATCATAATCATAATCATCATCATCATAATCATCATAGTCATCATCATCATCATCATCATCACAACCATCATCATGATTCATCATCATCATCATCATGATGTTGATCATCATCGTCTTCATGATCATGATCATGATCATCATAATCATCACCATCACCATCATCATCATTATCATCATCATCATCATGTTCATCATCATTGTCTTCATCACCATGATGATCATCATCATTATCGTCGACAATGTCATCATCATCATCATCATCATCATCATCATCATTATCATCATCATCGTCTTCGTCATCATTGTCTTCGCCATCATGACCCTTCTCATGATCATCATGATCATCATCTTCATCATCATCATCATCATCATAATCATCATCATGACCCTCATCATTATCATCATAATCATCGTAATCATAATCATGATCATCATGATCATCATCATAATCATCATAATCATATTCATCATCATAATCATCATAATCATCATCATAACCATCATCATCATCATCATCATCATCACAATCATGTTGATCATCATCGTCTCCATCATCATGATCATGATCATCATAATCATGATCATTATCATCATCATGTTCATCATCATCGTCTTCATCACCATGATCATCATCATCATCGTATTCATCATCATTGTCTTCACCATCATGACCCTCATCATGATCATCATCATCTTCATGACCCTCGTCATCATCATCATCATAATCATCATAATCATAATCATGATAATGATCATCATAATCAGCATAATCATAATCATCATCATCATAATCATCATCATCATCATCATCATCATAATCATGATCATCATGATCATGATCATCATTGTCTTCATCACCATGATCATCATCGTCGTCGTCGTTGTCATCATCATCCTCATCATCGTGATCATGATCATGATCATGATCATCTTCATCATCATCATCATGTTCGTCATCAGCAGCACCATCATCATGTTCATCATCATCACCATCATCATGTTCATCATTATCATCATCATCATCTTCATCACCATGATCAACATCTTCTTCATGACCATCATCATAACCATCATCATCATCTTATTCATCGCCATCATGTTGATCATCATCGTCTTCATCATCATGATCATTATCATCATAATCATCATCATCATGTTCATCATTATCATCATCATCATCATGTTCATCATCATCGTCTTCATCACCATGATCCTGATCTTCTTCATGACCATCATCATGATCTTCTTCATAACCATCATAATCATCAACATTTTCTTCATCACCATCGTGGTGATCTTGTTCATCATTATCATCATCACCATGATGTTCATCATCATCGTCTTCGTCACCATGATCATCATCATCATCATCATCATTATCATCATCAACAGATCATCATCGTCATCATCATCATCATCGTCGTCATCTTCTTCATCATCATCATCATCATCACCATCATGATAATAATCATCGTCTTCATCACCATTAGTATCATCATCATTGTCTTCATCATCATCATCATGTTCATCATCATCATCACCATCATCATGTTCTTCATCATCATCACGATGAGAGAGGGAGGGATGGAGTAAGGGAGAGAAAGAAACATATAGGGAGGGATGTAGAGAGAATGAGGGAGGTATATTTAGAAAGAGATAGTGGTATCTAGGGATTATTGGGGGTATAGAGAGAAACATTTATATGCATGAAAAGAAGGGAACACTAAAAACATTTGTTTTCTTATGATTTTATTTGTTGCCTTAGCCGTGCACCTACCCTATTAATTGTGCTTAAACATATCACGTGCACGTTTTACTTCTACAAATCGCGTACGCATTTTTACTCTATATAACACGTGCACGTTGTGGGACTGCAAAAACAGCGGATTGTTTTTGTCCGAGAGCAACTTCACTCTGTTTTTACAAAAATCCTATTATCGCATGTTTTTTTCAAGAGCACGAGCCCGCTTGTGGAAATAATCACAATACACATTCTCCATCATTCTTTTTGTTATGCAGGTGCAACATTGAGGACATCTTTCATGGTTGAGGAGCACACAGGATAATATATCAAGCTTCACTATCATTTCATGGTGATGGTGGATATACACAATTGTACAAGAGAATCAGCTTGAGGAACAATTTACGATTTAACTTTCATTTGCTTATTATTCAAGAGAATGAAAGGTAAATTTTCCCATTCATCATTGTTTTGATGGGAAATATGAACAATTGAGAAGGAAGATTGAAGAACCTTGAAGGATCAATAGTTATAAAGCAAGTTAAAGGTTCGAAAGCTTGTAATTGAGGAGCAACAAAAACAAACTATATTGAATTGATCATTGTGGTGATGGGGAATGTACGTAACTGAGGAAGAAAATCAGCAAGGAAGAAGAGACCTCAAGAAGTCATCGAAGAAGAGAAAGAAAAGAAAAGAATAGACATGATGAATCAAAGTATTTCTTTGGAAACTAATCCAAATCCAATTATAGAGGATACCACGGTTCATCCTATTAATCCAACACAAGAAAAAAGGAAGCATTCACTAGAGGGACTTTCAATTTCCACAATAGTTGTTGAACAAGCACCCCATGGAAGTATTCAAAAAGCAAAACGTAGGTGTTCATTAGGGGATGTTTCAAATTCCACATCAAGTCAAAGTGATAAGTTACCATCTCAAGACGAAGCTCATGAAGAGGTGTTGGACATGGAGCCTACTGTTGAAGAAGAAAATATTATTTGGACCATCGATGAGGATGTTGGACTTCCACCATCCAACTACCAGGAAGAGAATCAAGGACAACAAGTTGCTACTGAAATGCCAGAGCATATTGTTGATGCGCTAGATGATAGAATTCCAACCCCCTTACCTCCATTAGAAAGCACACATTGAAGAACTACGAAGCGTATACAAGTTGATGAAGGACTCCTCAATTCCATTGAAGGTACGCTATCTAAATGTAGTATTGCTTATCAAACTCAACAGATACT
Source organism: Pseudotsuga menziesii (assembly GCA_001517045.1). Classification (NCBI taxonomy): domain Eukaryota; kingdom Viridiplantae; phylum Streptophyta; class Pinopsida; order Pinales; family Pinaceae; genus Pseudotsuga; species Pseudotsuga menziesii. The sequence goes on from LPNX010410372.1 coordinate 215,166, forward strand.
AAATAAATATTTTGTTTCTAAATGTGATAGAGATAAATGTACATTATTTTTATCATTGTTAAAATCTAGGGGCTTGAATATTGTTAGGAAATCGTTAGGGATAAAGATGATAAAGACTTATGGACCAAGTTATCATATATTTAAAAGCTTAGTAGATGCCTTTGGTAAAATTGGTAAGAACGCATGTTCAAAGGACCGCAATGTGGCTCGTCATGTGTTGTCACAAGCAATTGTAAATAAGAACACTAGGGTCCTTCGTTTTCTCAAGCCTACATCTAAACTAGTTAATTTGAATGTAAAAACCCTCCATAGGTATTCTATTAGAAGAGAACATCTTGACACAACTGCTCATAGAGATTTTTGGGCCTTTATTGGTCGGTTTCCATGTCGTGACATGAAGCTAGTTGATGCAGTAAAGGGCCTAGTGCAGAGTATTTGGCATGATTTGACAAGGCCTTCTTCAAACCAGAACGATGTACTAAAACTGAGAAGGGGTTCAAAGGACCGTGAACCACATATTAAGCATCTTCTTGATATAACACAGACATAACTATACGAGAAATTTAGGAATGAACATAGACAATTGAATTTGGGGAAAATATCTTTTGAGAAATGTAATCCCTGGTATGTTAGAATAAATAATCTTCGTAACACTTGTTGTTGTAGATACCATGTAGAATATGAATATTATTATGAAACATTTTTGTACATTTGTCATGTGTTGCATACTAACCATGTGCAGAATTGATCCTTGACAATACCACCGACCTCATCAAGAGAATTCATTCCTAGTATCATGTGCAATAGGCCTGTGGGAAAAACATACTATGCAAAATCTTGTTTGGATGGAACTTGCTCCAACTGTGCTGGAATGGCATTATTGAGCCAATGTATGCACGAGAGTGGAGACAATGAATTTGGGAATATGGTTACTGACATGAAAAGTTTCAAATATATCAGCTATGAAATAGTCCCAGGGAAAGAAAGAAAAAAAATACAATTGGTGACATCTCAGGTACATGCATTTATCTATAAATTTATGTTTGAACATTTTCATTTCATTCCTTAGTTATAAAAAAAAATGATATTGAGATCATTTTGTGTCAACAGGTACAAGTTAGTGTCTTCATCAAGGAATTTATTGAAATGACACATCAACATGTTCAACATGTCCACTTGGCATGATGGCAGGATGAGAAGTTTAGAATATGCAGAGATACATTTCCCCATGGTACTATACTTTCAGTTGTTGATTTTTCCGAGAAATACACTCTGCAACCTCAAAATGAGATCCAAAGTTAGTATTATCACTCTGAGTAGGTTTCCTTGATTGTGCATATCACATATAGGCATGGCCCAAATAGCAGTGAAGAGAAAAGAGAAATTCTAAAGCAATATCACTTCTACATAAGTGATGATAGGTGCCATGACTTCCACTATGTATGTCATTACTTCATCATGTTCTATGATCATTTGAAGGGAAGGAACATACATATGGATCGACACTGGATTTGGTCTGATGGATGTGCTGGTCAGTTAAAAAATGCATGCATGTTTCAATGGTTGTGTTCATTGCATAAAAACTACAAAGTTCCACATACGTGGAACTATTTTGAGACTGGGCATGGTAAAGGAGAGCATGATGGAGCCAGAGCATGTGTCAAAAAATCCCTATGAATAGAGGAATTGAAATTATCTTTAGTATCTACTATTCGAATGCTCAATCTATAGTCAGGTGGTGCACGTCAGTAATGGGAGAGGAATCGGTTATGCGAGTAGAATCCACAAGAAAGAGACATGTGGAGAGATTTTTTTGGGAGGTGGTAGACATAGATAGTTCACATGCATGGGAATGCAATACTGTTCCTGGGACTCATGGTTTTCATTCTGTTCGAAGCTCTGATAACCCAATATTTGAAATTTGGACCAGAAAACTCGCTTGTTTTTGCCCGCCTTGTTGTGATGGTGACTGGGATGTGTGTGAATCATTGGATTGGGTTGATGGATGGGATCACATATCACTTCCACTTGATCAGTATGCAATTGTTGAGTTAACTCCATTGGAAGAAGACCAATTGTCTATTTCTATAGATTTTGATCATGTCTCAGACCTTATACAACCTAGTATGATGCATTTCCTTAACATTTTTTTGTTTGTTTACGTAGTCTTGAAACTCACATTAATGGCCTTGTATCACACGAAAAATATTTGATCATATACCTACAATCATATTATGCACGACACATATATGCAGTGGTTGCCTCAAAATATAGTGAATGGGGTGGTGATTACTAGTTGGCACGTTGTATAGAGGGAAAGAAAACCCTCATTATGTCCATGACTGATGATGAAAACAACCACTTCCCAATTGGGTCTATGGTTGTTAAAGGTGAATACCTTACACATGAAAACAATGCAAGAAAGAAGGGTGGATATGTTTACAGGGATTACAAACCAGGTGCAAGTATGTATCACTTTACCAACTTAATCATTGGTACAAACCTCCAGGTACAAACAATGCCTAGCCAAAATTCATTGATGGTACACTACTTATTACCGGATACAGAGCACAAGAGACTAATGGATACCATCATTATAAGAGATGATCTAGAGGGCTTGGTTGTATGATAATAGGTGGGATCTAGTATGATGAGGTATGTATCATAATTTTAATTTTCCCATGTATGTTTCTTATGAATATGTCAATTTTGTGTTCTTGATATGCAAAATTTTCCATAATGTTGTTTGTAAATATGCCAAAAGTTCTCTTGTATCTCAAGTTATTGAACATGTCAAATTTTAGATATGATCAATAAACCCTATATATCAATCATATGAACATTTCAAGATATCATTCACATGATATACATAACATTACAATACATACATGTACCTATTTAGGTCATACCTGTCAAAGTTCTTTGTAGACTCTCTTATAGGACTAAAACCGTAATTTTTCAAGTAGGTAATATTGTCAATGTTTTTAGCCGATATATAAAACTAGGATGATGGAAACAAGATGCTGCAACCATAACTTTCTATTTTAAGGCTTGTATAATTTCATTCTTGACAACTCACCTCTTATACCCGCCTGTCCATTGCTCAGTGACCTCCGTATACGGTGGTTTCTGAAACTAGGGTTTTGCTCAGTAGGGGACAATGCATTTCATGCCAATGAGGGACAAAATTGGAAAGCCACGGATGGTGGGGATGCGGTTGGCATTTCCATATTTCCCATGCCCAAACATGATAGTAGGAGTTGATGGAATTCAAAAGTGCAGCTCTGTGAGGTTTTTTGCACACTGGGCACAAGTCCACCAAGTGTCCTTAAATGGTATTTGGAGGTTACATGCAACTCGCCATAGATCGATGATTGTTCCTCCGACAGACAAACCGTTGATTCTGTTGGATTTGTGACGTGGGATTTTAGTTAGGGAGGGCCCTCTCCCGCCTGTCCATTTCCTGGTGACCACTATATACGGTGGTTTCTGAAACTAGGATTTCGCTTAGTAGGGGACAATGCAATCACGCCAATGAGGGCCAAACTTGGAAAGCCACGAACGATGGGGATGCGGTTGGTGTTACCATATTTCCCATGCCAAAAAATTCTAGCAGGAGTTGATGGAATTCAAAATTGTGGCTCCATGATGTTTTTTGCACACCGGGCACAAGTCCACCAAGTGTCCCTGAATGGTATCTGGAGGTGACCTGCAACTCACCATAGATCGATTCTCATGACTCCGATCGATGAACCGTCGATTCCATTCAATTTGTGACATGGTATTTTAGCTAGGGGGGGTACTCTCTCCCCTGTCCATTGGTCGATGACCACCGTATACAGTGGTTTCTGAAACTAGGGTTTCGCTCAATAGGGGACAATGTAGTCACGCCAACGAGGGCCAAACTTGGAAAGCTACGAACAATGGGTATGCAGTTGGTGTTGCCATATTTCCCATGCCCAAACATGCTAGGAGGATTTGAAGGAATTCAAAATTGCGGCTCCGTGATTTTTTTTGCGCACCGGACACAAGTCCACCAAGTGTCCTTGAACAGTATCTTGAGGTGACCTGCAACTCGCCATAGACCGATGCTCAAGCCTTCGATCGATGAACCATCAATTCTATTGGATTCCTGATGTGGGATTTTAGCTAAGGGGTCCCTCTCCCACTTGTCCATTTCCCAATGACCTCCATATACGGTGGTTTCTGAAACTAGGGTTTCTCTTAGTAGGGGACAATGCAGTCACGCCAACGAGGGCCAAACTTGGAAATCCATGGACAGTTGGGATGCGGTTGGAATTTCCATATTTCCCATGCCCAAACACGCTAACAGGAGTTGATGGAATTCAAAATCATGGCTCCATCAGGTTTTTTGCGCACCGGGCACAAGTCCACCAAGTGTCCCTGAACGGTGTTTGGAGGTGACCTGTAACTCACCATAGATTGATACTCGGGCCTCCAATCGATGAACCATTGATTACATTGGCTTTGTGACATGGGATTTTAGCTAGGGTAGGCCCTCTCCCACTTGTCCATTTCTCAGTGACCACCGTATATGGTGTTTTCTAAACTAGGGTTTCGCTTAGTAGGGGAGAATGTAGTCATGCCAACGAGGGCCAAAATTGGAAAGCCATGGAAGGTGGGGATGTGGTTGGCATTACCATATTTCCCATGCCCAAACACGCTAGCAGGAGTTGACAGAATTCAAAATTGTGACTCCGTGAGGTTTTTTACGCACCAGACACAAGTCCACCAAGTGTCTATGAACGGTATCTGGAGGTGACTTGCAACTCGCCATAGAGCGATGCTCAGGCCTCCGATCGATGAACTGTTGATTCCATTGGATTTATGACATGGGATTTTAGCTAGGGGGGCCCTCTCCTTCCTGTCCATTTCCCAGTGACCACCGTATACGGTGGTTTCTGAAACTAGGGTTTCGCTTAGTAGGGGAAAATGCAGTCACGCCAACAAGGGACAAACTTGGAAAGCCATGGATAGTGGGGATGCAGTTTACATTTCCATATTTCCCATGACAAAAAACACTAGCAGGAGTTGACAGAATTCAAAATTGTCGTTCCGTGAGGTTTTTGTGCACCGGGCACAAGTCCACCAAGTGTCCTTGAACAATATCTGGAGGTAACCTGCACCTCGCCATAGATCGATGCTCGGGCCTCCGATTGACGAACTGTTGATTCCATTGGATTAGTGACATGGGATTTTATCTAGGGGGGCCCCTCTCCCACATGTCCATTTCTTGGTGACCACCGTATACGGTGGTTTCTGAAACTATGGTTTCGCTAATTAGGGGGCAATGCAGTCACTCCAACGAGGGCCAAACTTGGACAATGCATTTCATGCCAACGAAGGCCAAACTTGGAAAACCCTAGCCCTAACTAGGTTTTACTATTTAACATGCATGGCCCATAACCATAACCCTACCAGGGAAACCCTAATCCTAAACCTAATCTTATCTTATTGTCACAACTTAGTTCAGAATCAATCTAATGTCAAACTCAACTTTTTCAAATCCGGTGGAATTATGCTTCAAATCATGTTGATTCACAAAGTTGGTTCTCAGTATTTGGATTCTATTGTAGTTCCTTTAATCCTGAGTGATTAGTCATTGGGTACATGAGGTTTGTTGAATAGTGTTGTTGGTTGTTGATGAAATGTAAAGCATGTATTGCACTTAGTTTTATTAAATTACACTTGAGCATTTACTTAACTTGTAATTTAATCATCCAAACTCACAATTTTTAATTAGATATATCAAATTGGTGTGCATGTAGTGAGTTAATTGAAACCTTGAAATACATTGTATTGCACTTATATTTATTAAATTACATGAGTAGTAATTTTGACTTTACTTGTAATGGTCATCCAAAATCACAATTTCTAATTATATATCCAATTAGTGTGCATGTAGTGAGATCATTGAAACCTTTAAATATAATAGTTTGTTCTTTTGACATAGTGCATTTATAAGTAATAGATAATCCACACAAATCAATACAATAGATTGACACAAGAACATGTGGAAACCAAAGAACAAATTCAAAGTGAAATGTATCATTCATTTATAATTGAAATGTCAATGTACATGTCTCCAAAAGTACATATATATCCAAAAGTAACCAGAAGTACATGTGTCTCCACAACTATCCAAGCCACATGTACATGTAAGTGAAATGTCAATGTACATGTATCGAAAAGTACATGTATCCAAAACTATCCAAGACACATGTACATGTATCAAAATGTACATATCCCATAAGACACATCAAAACTCAAGATTCCTCTTGTTCTTTCTCAACGTTGATCCTCTAGGCACAACTCTAGGACCAGTGTGCGTCTTTGGATCCTGCAAATTAAATATCAATTGTTAAATTCAACTAAATATGTACTAATACATTAACTCAATAAAATACCATATCTAAATTAACTCAACAATTATCAAAATGTTCATGTAAATTGCATGAAACAATTGGTCATTAGTGGACATCTCACCTCAGCAAGAGATTGTGACAAAGGGGATTGTGTTCCTTGTGTAGCAGATGGAGATGTTGGTTGAACATCAAGGATGGTCGCATCCATGGTCGAACTAGAGGGGGCAGGAATTGCTACTGCTGGTGGTGGCTACAATCACCAAATGTTGAAATAGTTAGACATGTGCATGAATAAACAATAGACAACAATAACAAACTATGTCTAGATCATGTTAAAATAGTTGTACCTCTGTGTGGCTTGTTGTTATTGCATATACCACATTGACTGCTGCATCAATAACTCCTGCTACTGGTGGCTACAATCACCAAATGTTGGAATAGTTAGACATGCATGAATAAACATACGCCAACAATAATAAACTATGTAACGATCATGTTGAAATAGTTGTACCTTTGTGTGACTTGTTTCCGTTGTAGATGCAGCACTGACTACTGCATCAACCATCCATGCAAGGTTTTCAATAGTAAACTTTGGCTCTTGATGAGTAAACATGCAAATCAAACATTAACAAAACATTTTATGCATTGGATTTCAAGTTAACCAAGAAATATCATCAAACGATATACATTACCATGGTATTAGTAGCTCCATGGTCGTGGAAAACTTGACTCTTTCTAGGAGTAGGCTGCCTCATATACACATGACCCTTGTTCACGTATGGCCTATGGGAAGATACGACTCGAGAAAATGGTCCAGGTGTTTCGGTTGGTGCCTATAGTCAACAAGAGTTCATGTAGTTATACATGCATGATTCAACGAACATACATGTATTTAAAAAATGACATTTTTAAAATGTTTACCTCGGTGTGAGATACGATAATGGGTGCTATATGAATCTCTCCACCAACGCTATATGAATCTCTCCACCAACCAAGGGATCAGTGGATGTAATGTCATGCCCCTCTCAAGAGTGTGGAACATGGAACTCTAGGGCGTTGCTGTCGTCATAAAGCATCAACTGCAAGTTCACAAAATTAATATATTAGCTCAAACTATACATATGTTTACAAAGAGGAAAATAAATGAAGAATTTATTACAATTAACCATATACATACATCACTCAAAAACCCACTAAAGACAACATCTAAGGAAAGACCATAGCAGGGATGACCACACAATGTGCAATCGTGAGGCTCAAAAGTAGGTTGAGAATGCGCTGATGGTGCTACACTAGTAGATGGTCCTGCACTAGTGGGTGGAATTGCACTATAAGATGGTCCTGCACCGTGATGACCTGGTGTATGTACCACACCAGGGACAGATGTCCCTTCCTCACCCATATGTTGAACCATAGCGCTATGACGAACAACTTCCCGTGCCAAAATCAAATATGCATCACGTGTCTGTGGAATAACATGATGTACAGGTGGGACATTTGGCCTCGGAAACTACCTACGAGGTGCAGGGATAGGGAAATAAATGTCTTGAATCCTGGCATTGGGTTAGTTTTGGGGAATCCCCCCACCGATCCCCTAAAAATGCAATATATCAAAATAGTTTATGTGTTTACCCAACACGAACTTTGCATACATCTTCCAAAGGAAATACAGGGGGATTTCCCTGTTGTTGTGTGGTGGCATATCAAAAACCATATAGCATCTGTCCATTTGGTTATCAACAAATGGCTGAAATGTGCACCACTCAATAGAGATATGTGGCCTATTTGCATTTGGGATTCCCCCCATTTGAGGGTCCCTAAACAATGAAAATATATGCTCTTTGGTGATTTTCAACTTTTTTATTGCATTGTAGCCAAGCCCATCAGCATACTCTTGTCTTTTTCTTTCTCTATATGATGTAACATCATATAGTATGTTGCTTTACAATGAAATAGTCTCAACAATTGCATCCAAAGTGGATGCAAGTGAATGACGAATCCTATCACCACCACTAAAAGAAGTACTAAGTCCTCTCAAGTGGGCAAGCTCTCAGTATTTGAGCATTTGTGTCCATAGCCGCAACTGCAATAAAAACATTAATAAGGAAATCATTAGAAATATATACATGGTATATAATGACATCTCTTCAAAATTGAAAATGTAAATTAAATCAAACTCGAGTAAACAATTTAATGGCATTCACTTACATACATTTAAAACTTAAAATTAAACATTTAACAATTAAATAGTAAGTTTCATTCAACTTCTTTCTAGAAGTTAAGGAACTTCTTCACCCACATTGGTGACTTTTCCATGCACACTTGGGTTTAAACTTCTTTGAATTTAGGAGTGTTATTTTGACATGTTTTGGGCTTTACGTCCCTTGGATATGTAAAAGAAAGGGGCAAGGGACTCTTAGGACATGTGAGGCAAGAAAAGGAGTGATACAGGTATGCCACCATATCCTCTAAATATAATTGACTCGATCATGGTTGGGAACACTCTCACGATGAACTCTAGGTAGTTCATGGGTGTTCACCATTTCCATTGTTATATAAACATCGAAAACAACCAAAAGTTACATGGAAAAATGGAGAATTTGTGGACTGGACTACAATTGGTTGTAGATGAGCTTAGAGACTCGACATGTAGAAATATATTACCCATTGTTTTTTCTATTTTAAAAAATGGTTGATAAACCTAGTGATGTAGGGGCATAGACCATTTGAGTAAAGTCATTTATGTATTTTCTAGGTCAAGGGATCTTAGGGAGACCTAGGGTCTCACACATTTCTAATTTTCTTTATTATGTTTATATGATAAAAGAAGCATAATTCAAGTTCTATTTATTTTAGGCGATGACCTTTAATTAATTAGCACTAGTCCCCCAATGAATACCAGGGTTGTATGGGGGTGTTAGGACGTGTTGACTTGTAATTCGATGTCACAGTGAAAAGGTTCATATATTTAAACTTTTTTTTCATTACAATAAGGTCAGGGGCATAGAGGGTAAGTCATATGTGCAGAACAAGAGAAAAGTGTTGAGGAAGGTATAATTAAAACAAAAATGAGGTGGGTGCTATAACCAAGAAGTGCAAATATTTTAGTGGAAAAATGGTGGTGGCTGCTAAAATTACTGGAGGAAGGAATAAAAATAGTCATAGTTACTAGTTTTAACTCCATGTTTATAGATATATATAATGATATATTGTTGATTTTATATAATACAGTGTTTTATGTTTAAAAGGGAAGCCCGAGAGGCACTTTGTTAATGTGTTTTGGCATTTAGTTGAGGGTGCTTAACTAAGAGGCAATGTATAACTACATACACTTGTGATGAAATTTTGATTATGTTCATGGAAAAATGATTGTGATGAAATTTTGAGAAACCAATTTACTAATTTTTTATGCATGTTTTCTATTCATGCTTGTGCACATGCATTTCATCTTGTTATGGCCATTTTCAAGGAAACTTATTTGATTAGTATCATGGGGAAATGTCCTTTGAGGGTTGGAAATTTGGGTTTTAGGTGGTTGGATACATTGTATAAAGGGAGGAGTTCTAAATTTTTCGATTTTTTGTTGCATTAGGAATTTTTGAGTTCTTGAAAATGAATTCATTGTAGTTATTCACTCATCTTCATTGAGGGAGATGTGAATTTAATAAGTGACTCAGTTATTTCCAATTTGCTAAATAATGCAAAATTTGGTTGTGTTATACTATTAAAAAATAGTATTCTAGGTTTAGAATTGACAAAAAAGAATGCTATGGGTAATTGAATTACCTAGTTAGATTATATTTCACCGGTGTATTTTCCTCCCCTCCTACTAAATCCGCTCCTCCAACAATCCTAAGCACCCAATTCGCTCCAAAACACTCCAATTCACTATCGGTTTCGCGTTCCTGATGGGTAGAATAGGCCGTGTGTTTCAGGACTATCTATATAAATTAATTTTAGTTTTAAAAATTGCGTATGCATTTTAGAACTGCATATCACGTATGCATTTTGTATTTATATAACGCGTATGCTTTTTGTAGTTATATAATGCGTATGCAATATGGTTTCCTATCCTACATGTCCCATGACATGTCAGGATCGGGTTGAACCATAGCAAGTTCTATGTAGCAGGAACATGTTGTATTTTTTGGTAACATGATCGTGTTTTTGAAAAACATGATTTCATATTAAAGGTCCCTCATCTTCTTGCACTGACCTGATGGTTATCTACTCATAAGCTATGATTTATCCATGCATTGTTACCAGTTATCCATCCATAAGCTAGCTACCCAAAGTTGAAAAGAAGTTTGCTCATAGTTTTGTAACTCCTTAAGTTGTTCCTCTAAAACCCATGTCACCTCTTTTAAGTCTTTGTTCTTCCATTTGACTAACTATTTTCTTTTCTTTTGACCTCGCGTTCTCCCAGCTTCACGCTCGTCGAGTATCTCCGTGACCTCTTTCATCAGTTGAACTGGTATTTGTCTTTACCAATATGCATTCATCTCACCATCACTCATCGACCACTCTTGAAACTTACACATGACATAAACAGTGAATGTCGATGATATTCCTAGGTCCTTCGGCAACTTCAACACATATGCATTGTCTAAAATTTTCTTTAGGACCGTGCATGGTCCAATCTTTTTCAACTTCAACTTATTATATGTTCCTCTAGGGAACCTTTATTTCCTTAGGTGTGCGTATACTAAGTCTCCTTCTACAAATGAATGCAGTTGTTTCTTCATGTCAACCCTCAACTTGTAGGCTATATTTCTCTTCTCAAGTTGTCACTTCACCTTATCATGCACTTCCTTCATATGGTCAACAAACAATTATGCATCTGCACTTTTCTGTATCATTGTCGACAACTCTTCCAAGTTGGATACTCCATGTGGACTTCTCCCTTGCACAATTTGGAATGGTACAATCATTCTTGTTGATTTGTTTACTAAATTTTTACATGCAAATTCCACTTGCGCTAAAACATTCTTCCAATGCTTTCATCGATTAGTAGTTAAACACCTTAGTAAATTCCCCAAGTTCATATTCACGACTTCAACCTTCCCAACATTCTGTGGATGGTATGCAAAACTGAACTGGAACCTTGTGTCAATATTCTTCCATAGGGTTCTCCATAAATGACCCATAAACTTGGTATCTATGTTCGAAGTGGTGCTCTTTGGAAACCATGCAACCTTACAACTTCCTTGAAAAATATAATAACAATACTAGTGGTGTCACTTCTCTTCCAACATAGCATAAAGTGTGTCGTCTTGGAAAATATGTCAACTATGACAAAAATGGAGTCATTTCCTTGTAGTGTCTTTGACAATCCCAATGCAAATTCCATGCTAATATCCTCCCATTGGATAGTCAACATTGGTAATGGTGTATATAGTCCCATATTCTGACCTCCTCCTTTGGCACGTTAGGATACTCTACATTGTCGGATCCACTTCTTCACATCTATCGACAATCCTGGTTGGTAGTACTTCTCTTATACAAACACCTTGGTATTATTAATGCCAAAGTGACTTATAATCCTCCACTATGCAATTCCTTGATTAGGTTTTCCCTCACTAATCCTCTAGGGATGCATAGTTGATATCCCATGAATAGGTACCCATCTTGGATGAAGTAATCCAAGTATGGAATTTTTTTGTTACTCCATGGTTCCTTTGATTCCTTCCAAGAATTATCAAAATCCTCATCGACTTTGTAGTTGACCTTCATCGACTCTAGACCTGTTGATTTAACAATAGTCATCCCCAACAATGTGACTCTTTGACTTAATGTGCCGACTAACCTGATAGTCTTTCCAGACTTATGTTTCAATATAAAGGTGTAAATTTTTAGAAACTCGACCCACTTCATATACCTCTAGTTTAACTTTGTCTGAGTATTCAAATACCTCTGAGCTTGATGACCAATAAATAGTATGAATTCCTTGGGTAGAAGATAATGTCTATATTTCTTTAATGCCTAGACAATGGCATAAAACTCCTAGTCATAGATTGAATATTTCTACTTGGTGTTTTCCAGCTCCTCATTGAAGAATGCAATTGGTTGACCTTCCTGGCTCTTCACAACTCCAATTGTTAACTCACTTGTGTCGCATTCCACTTCAAATACCTTATCAAAATATGGAAGAGATAATACTGGAATTGTGAAAACCCCAAAATTTCAAAAAAATTTAAACTTTTATAAATAACATAAATATACGTTAATGCAATCATTAAGTAATGATTAGTTTATGCTGAAGAACTGTAATTGAATGATCCTTACTTGTACTTAAATTATAAGATAAATTTTTCTTTATTTGTTCCTGAATGTTTTCTGCTTATGACCGCAAGGAGGAATTGCTATGACAGACTGGGCTTACTTAGCTGCTTCAGCTAACGCAGCAGTGTTTCTTTCTCTTACAGATTTACAGGTAAGGTTCGGGTCGCTGCTAACAAAACTTTTAAAGCATAAAAAAAATAGTAATTTGCTGTACTACAATCATTCAGTATTATAGAAATGTATGCTAGCCAGTAATAACAAGCCCTCACAGGTATTGCTTTCCTTGTACTTCTTTCAAGAATTTCCAAAGATAGTTAGTTTAGAAATGCTAAAGAAAGAGATAGCTAGTTTCATTTATATTGACGATATTAAATATTCTTGTGAAATACTGA